>LR755128.1:481880-518847 GCA_902729485.2 Mus minutoides
ACCCAGAAACCTAGATTACCCAGGATACAATTTGCTAAACACATGAAACTCAAGAAGAATGAAGACCAAAGTGTGGACACTTCGCCCCTTCTTAGAATTAGGAACAAAGCACACATTGAAGGAGTTACAGAGATCAAGTGTGGAGCTGAGACAAAAGGATGGACCAACCAGTGACTGCTGCAGCCAGGGATCCATCCCATAATCAGCCACCAAACCCAGACACTATTGCATACACCAGCAAGATATTGCTGAAAGGGCCCTGATATAGCTGTCTCGTGTGAGGCTATGCCAGTGCCTGGCAAACACAGAAGTGGATGCTCACAGTCAGCTATTAGATGGAACCAGGGTTCCCAATGGAGGAGCTAGAGAAAGTACCCAAGGAGTTGAAGGGGTCTCCAACCCTATAGGTGGAAGAACAATATGAACTAACCAGTACCCCTAGAGCTCATGTCTCTAGCTGTGTATGTTGGAGAAGATGGCCTAGCTGGCCATCATTGGGAAGAGAAGCCCCTTGGTCATGCAAACCTTATATGCCCCAGTACAGGGGAACACCAGGGCCAAGATGTGGGAGTGGGTGGGTAGGGGAGTCAGGCGGGGGTTGGGGGAGGGTATAGGGGACTTTTGGGATAGCATTTAAAATGTAAATGAAGAAAATATCTAATAAAAATTGGAAAAAAAGAAACTCATTGTATAAAATGACTAGCCACATTTACTAGACATTACAATGACTAGAACTCTGTTGTAACTTATCACTTGACCCTAAAGTCTCTTGTTTATTGGTTCCATTTTATGGTACTGGCTTAGTGAAACATTCGGCGATGCTTGTTTCTGTACTTAAGATCCTGTTACACTCTGCTGAATTTGATATTCCTTACTATGAAAGTAACACTCATTTTGCACTGGTTGCAATAGGAGTGGAGGAGAACACAGCATGCCACAAGGCAGGATTATTATCTAGTCTTACAGGTATAAGCTTAGCTAGTTATCCTGGGTGCTTCCCAGAAGGGTAGAGCTGGTTGTTCCATGCCTCTTACCCATGGAGCAGACCATCTGTTTGGATCTAACTGCTGTTAGAATGTACAGCACTCAGAGCTGCCCAGTTGCTAAGTTGCAGCAATGCTAAACAATCACCCTATTAATGATTCTGGGAACTTTTCTGCTCCTACTCATATCCCACCTCTCTGGGAATGAGTATCACCCACAGAAACCCTATTTTTAGAAATTCACCAGTTTCTGAATTACCAAAAGTTCCCCTTCTTGTACCAACATAGCTAAATTGGGTGGGTTTTTTTTTTAAGTATTTTTTCTATAGGGTTGGTAAAGAAGAGCTAAAGGGGGCTGTGAGTGTTCCATCTGTCTTTTAAAGTCAGCAAGAATGAATCTGTACCTTTCCCAGTCACCACCCTTCAATGGCTACTAATTTTTACCAAAATTCAAATAACATACAAAGATATTGCCTGCTAGTTTTATGGAATTCTATAATTTTGTTAGGTATCTTAAACAACAAGGTATAGCCACACACACCTTTAATCTCAGCGTTTGTGAATTTAGGACCAGTCTGGTCTACATAGTGACTAGCTGTGTAGCTAAGACTACATACTGGGGCCCTGTCTAAAAAACATAATAATAAACAAGCATAAAAAGGCATCTCCTAACTTTAAAAGCTATATAAAGTTCCTAAATTTGCATACTGTTAGTTTGCACAAGAGGAAAATACATTTTGGCCTGCCTGTTTTTAATAATGGATTATCACCTTTTCCCTCTTAGAAACAAACTAGGAAAGTTTTAACATTTCAATTAAAATAGAATTTGTGCCATGATAGCTTTCAACTGAGAAGTATACCCCAGCTGTTCTAACTAGTCTTGTACTATTATCAGATGCTCTGAGATCATTTTTTATTGTGAAGTTAGAAATATCACTCTTAAAAACCAGCAAAGAAACAAAGTGGTCTAGATCAAACCTTATGCAGCCTATTCTAAACAATTTCAGTAGCTGAAGTCTGCAAAGGCAGCCAGGGCAAGCTATGGACACTGGTATATGTCACATCTCACATCTAAGTCCACCAGTGCAATACCGTTCCACTGTATTCCTCAGACATTAGCAATTTCCCAAAGCTACTTTGGGGACCTCCAGGCCAATCAAGATCTGTCAGACTGGCTTGGTCCCTGTGGGCCCTACAGAAATTAAAAAGGCACCCCCACAAACATAATAGGATATGCCACATACAAAATGGCTAGCAGACACTTCTCACCTAAAAGAGATGAGTGACAACTGATAAAACCACATACCCCTGCAGCCTAGGCATTGACCCATACTCCTACACCCAACAGGAATCACCGATGTGATTGCAGTTGAACTATGTGGAGAGTACATCACTGCATTCACCTGTGACTACAACACCACTATCAACCCAAAAGACATCCAAGACTAATCACCAGGAGCCAGGCTATCACTACAAAAGCCAATGATAAAACTGGGTGAGGTGACAACAGACCCACCTAATGTGCAAATGTGGGGACACAAGAAGAATACAAGAGGAAGAATACAATAATGGCTCCAAAAGAACATTCCAACCCCAGCAGCAGACTCTAAAGGAAAAGACATAAAGTGCCTGAAAACATAATTTAAAATAATAGTTTTAACAATTTAACAAGACATAAGGGAATACAGATAATTCAATGAAAACAGAAAACCTCACCAGAGACAGAGATCATGAAAAAGACCCAACAGGTCTTGAAAAAGAACCAGACAAATCTTGGCGATGGTAATGGCAGACTAAAGTATATTTTCTCTTATAAATGGAATGGAGATTTTTACATAAAAGCAGATGCTATTGCGGTGCATCATGGGATGAGCAAGAAAAGTAGAGGGATAGAAAGGGTGGTGGGAGAAGTGAAAATGATGTATGTACACGTGCACGCACACATCTTTATGTTCACATGCATGTATACACATGTGTGCTCATGCACAAGTCTCAACAACAGTCTAGATAAAGCAGATTTGAGCTTAAATTTAGATTTTAAAAATAGCCAGTAAGATTAAGGCTTCTTTTAAAGGTTTACTTTATTTTTAATAATGCATCGATGTTTGCAAAGTACATGTGAATGAAGGTGTGCACAGAAGGCAGGGCATTATTAGATCCCCTGGAGCTAGACTTACAGATAGTTGTGAGATGTGGATGCTGGAAATTGAACCCAGGTCCTCTGCAAGATTCAAAGGACTAGCCCAGAGTTACTTTCATTTTCATGGAAGAAATAAATAGCCTATGAGACTTATAAACTATAATTATGTAGACAAATATTAGAACTATGGATACTTCAAAAGGAAAAGAGGAGATAAAAGACACAGAAAAACTTAATGAAATAACAGCACAAATGACCCAAATGTTAACAAATAGAGAGACATCCAGACTGAAGAAGCTCAGAGATCTTCAAATGGATGTGACCAAGAAAGATCCCCTCTATGGCTTATTATAGTCAAATTTAAAAAGCACAGTATGAAGAAGTCTAAAATAAGTTGCACTTCAAATATTAAAAAAATTCAATTGACAGACATCTCAATAGAAACCTTATGGGTCAGGGAAAAAGTAGTGAAATAATCTAGGAAAAAGGTAACTCGTTAATGAAGGAAAGCATATCAGAAAAGCCATCCTCCAGCAATCAGTACTTCTCAACACAGGTCAGAGGCCATCATGACCTCGCAGGTCCACTGTGAACAACTGAGGCAATCCAATTGACTCAGAGAGAGAGAGAGAGAGAGAGAGAGAGAGAGAGAGAGAGAGAGAGAGATGAAAATGCCCTTGAAAAAAAAGAAAATAGAAACCCAAACTAAAAAAATACAGCAAAAGCACGATTAGACTGTGCTAGGGCTGAGCTTAGCTTGGTGTGAAGACACTGCTAATCATGTGAGGAAGCTTATGACCACCTGCAACCGCAGCTCCTGACGCTCAATGCCCCTGACTTCCAAAGGCACCTGTACCAAGTGCATATATACTCACAAAGAAGCTCATATCCATAGATGCAACTGAAGTTTTACAATGTTTTTTAATGGAAGTTTACAACAGTAAATGCCTACATAAAAGGAAAAAAAAAAAAAAAACCTCACATAAACTACCTGACAATACAACTGAAGGTCTAGAAAGTAAGTTCAAACCAAATCTAGAATTAGTAGAAGAAAAGAAATAACAAAGATCAGAATGGAAACAAATACAGTTTAAAATAATACAGAATAGAAAACAAAATAAAGAAGTAGATTTTTAAGAGTTAGATTTTTGAAAAGATTAAATGTGTAAATCTTTAGCTACACTCACAAAGAAAAAAGGGGAGACACATGACAAAAAAATGAGAAACAAAAAGGAGACATTCCGAGCTCTGCCACAGACATGCAAAGGACCATTAGCAAGTACTCTAAACAAGTGTATGCCAACAAAAAGAAAAACTGGGACGTTTCTAGACACAACTTATGAGAACAATGATATGGACATAAAAACTGGAACAAATAATGAGTAGGGATATTTCTAAGTCTCTGCAAAGAAAAGCACACAGATAGCTTCAGTTATGGTTTTAACACATTTTTAAAGAACAAACAGCGATTCTCAAACTATGCCACAAACATGGGGAAAAAAACTCTTCAAAGCTCACCCTGTAAGGCCAATGCTATGCTGATATCTAAACCTAGAGGCAAGAGCTCAACAAAAAAGGAAACTAGAGGCTAATAAACTTGATGACCATAAGTAAATCAACAGCACATTAAAAGTTATGTGTCTAAGATGAAAGGATGGACCATCCAGAGACTACCTCACTCGGGGATCCATCCCATAATCAGCCACCAAACCCAGACACTATTGCATATGCCATCAAGATTTTGCTGAAGGGACCCTGATATAGCTATCTCCTGTGAGGCTATGCCAGTGCCTGGCAAATACAGAAGTGAATGCTCACAGTCATCTATTGGATGGAACACAGGGTCCCCAATGGAGGAGCTAGAGAATGTACCCAAGGAGCTGAAGGGATCTGCAACCCTATAGGTGGAACAACAATATGAACTAACCAGTACCCCCAGAGCTCGTGTCTCTAGCTGCATATGTAGCAGAAGATGGCCTAGTCGGCCATCATTGGGAATGGAGGCCCCTTCCTTGGTCTTGCAAACTTTATATGCCCCAGTACAGGGAAACACCAGGGCCAAGAAGTGGGAGTGGGTGGGTAGGGGAGTAGGGCAGGGGGAGGGTATAGGGTACTTTCAGGATAGCATTTGAAATGTAAATAAAGAAAATATCTAATAAAAAAAAGTTATTCATCAAGACCAACTGGGACGGGTCAAAATGTACAAATCAGTAACAGCATTACATAAGATCAACAGAGACAAAACCACATGGCGAACTTAAGGTGTGCAGAAAAGCAACAAGAAAATTCATTATCTTAACATTGGAAAGGGAGGGAAGACACACACACACACACACAAAGAGAGAGACAGACAGACAGAGACAGACAGACAGACAAAGACAGACAGAGACAGAGAGAGCCCAGAAGAAAGGTACTGTAACAAAATGAAGATTATATATGACAAACCACAGCCAAACAGCAAGCTCCACATTGAGAGATCCTGTCTCAGAAAATAAGGTGGAGAGCAATGGAGAAAAACACTCAACGTTGACCTCTGACCTCTACAAACACAGGCACAGGCAAACATCTCTGTAAGCATATGTGTACTACATACACAAAACAATAAATACAAAATTAAGAATAAAAGAAAGCAATAGGGGCTGGAGAGATGGTTCAGTGGTTAAGAGCACTGACTGCTCTTCCAAAGGTCCTGAGTTCAAGTCCCAGCAACCACATGGTGACTCACAACCATCTGTAATGGGATCTGATGCCCTCTTCTGGTGTGTCTACAGATGCAACAGGACAGTGTGCTCACACACATAAAATAAATAAATCTTTTTTTTAAAGCAATACTATTCACAATAACCATAGAAACTTAAAGTACAATAAAATACCTACCTGTCCTCCCCCCCACCAAAAAACCAACCTTACCCAAGGGAGTAAATAACCTCTCCAAAGAAAAGCACAATGAAAGACACTGGAAAGCACACACGTCCACTCAGGATAGACACCTCACTTGCAATGTCCATATGATCCTGATCAGTGCCCACAGCACGCTGTCTGTGACATCAGTTTCTCTTCTTTTTTTTTTTTTTTACTTTTTTTTATTAGATATTTTTCTTAATTTACATTTCAAATGCTATTCCGAAAGTCCCCTCCACCCTCCCCCCTCCCTGCTCCCCTGCCCACCCACTCCCACTTCTTGGCCCTGGCATTCCCCTGTATTGGGGCATATAAAGATTGCAAGGGGCCTCTCCTCCCATTGATGGCTGACTAGGCCATCTTCTGTTACATATGATGCTAGAGACACGAGTTCTGGGGGTTCTGTTTAGTTCATATTGTTGTTCCTCTTCTAGGGTTGCAGACCCCTTCAGCTCCTGGTGTTCTATCTCTAGCTTCTCCAATGTGGGCCCCGTGCTCCCTCTTATGGATGACTGTGAGCATCCACTTCTGTGGGAGTCANTTTTTTTTTTTTTGTTTTTCGAGACAGGGTTTTTCTGTGTAGTCCTGGCTGTCCTGGAACTCACTTTGTAGACCAGGCTGGCCTCAAACTCAGAAATCCGCCTGCCTCTGCCTCCCGAGTGCTGGGATTAAAGGCGCGCGCCACCACGCCCAGCTAAATTCATTTTTTTTAATAGCAGACTAGTACTCCATTGTGTAAATGTACCATATTTTCTGTATCCATTCCTCTGTTGAGGGACATCTGGGTTCTTTCCAGCTTCTGGCTATTATAAATAAGGCTGCTATGAACATAGTGGCGCATGTGTCCTCTTTACCAGTTGGAACATCTTCTGGGTATATGCCCAGGAGAGGTATTGCTGGATCCTCTGGTAGTACTATGTCCAATTTTCTGAGATAACTCCAGACTGACTTCCAGAGTGGTTGTACAAGCTTGCAATCCCACCAGCAATGGAGGAGTGTTCCTCTTTCTCCACATCCTCGCCAGCATCTGCTGTCACCTAAATTTTTGATCTTAGCCATTTTGACTGGTGTGAGGTGGAATCTCAGTGTTGTTTTGATTTGCATTTCCCTGATGATTAAGGATGTTGAACATTTTTTCAGATGTTTCTTAGCCATTCGGATTTCCTCAATTGAGAATTCTTTGTTTAGCTCTGTACCCCATTTTTAATGGGGTTATTCATTTTTCTGGAGTCTAACTTCTTTAGAAATCAATGGCCTTTCTCTACACAAAGGATAAGAGGGCTGAGAAAGAAATTAGGGAAACAACACCCTTCACAATAGTCACAAATACTATAAAATACCTTGGTGTGACTCTAACTAAGGAAGTGAAAGATCTGTATGACAAGAACTTCAAGTCTCTGAAGAAAGAAATTGAAGAAGATCTCAGAAGATGGAAAGATCTCCTATGCTCATGGATTGGCAGGATTAATATAATCAAAATGGCTATCCTGCCGAAAGCAATCTACAGATTCAACCCAATCCCCATCAAAATCCCAACTTAATTCTTCACTGAGATAGAAAGGGCAATTTGCAAATTCATCTGGAATAATAAAAAACCTAGGATAGCAAAAACCATTCTCAACAATAAAAGAACCTCTGGGGGAATCACCATGCCTGACATTAAGCTATACTATAGAGCAATTGTGATAAAAACTGCTTGGTACTGGTACAGCAACAGACAGATAGATCAATGGAATAGAATTGTAGACCCAGAAATGAATCCACACACCTATGGTCACTTGATCTTTGACAAGGGAGCTAAAACTATCCAGTGGAAAAAGGACAGCACTTTCAACAAATGGTGCTGGCACAACTGGCGGTTATCATGTAGAAGAATTCGAATTGACCCATTCTTATCCCCTTGTACAAAGCTTAAGTCTAAGTGGATCAAAGACCTCCACATAAAACCAGAGACACTGAAATTTATAGAGGAGAAAGTTGGGAAAACCCTCAAAGATATGGGCACAGGGGAAAGATTCCTAAACAGAACAGCAATGGCTTGTGAGGTCAGATCAAGAATTGACAAATGGGACCTTATGAAATTGCAAAGCTTCTGTAAGACAAAAGACACAGTCAACAAGACAAAAAGGCCACCAACAGATTGGGAAAGGATTTTTACCAATCCTAAATCTGATAGGGGACTAATATCCAACATCTACAAAGAGTTTCTCTTCTAATAAGCCCCTTATTCCAAAGGCAATCCCCCTGCAACCTGAAACCTTTCAAATCTATTTTAAGTGATCATAAACATTTTTTCTCCTCACTCTTCACACTGAAAACACACATTTCACTCAGTCCTTCCCCTTCCTAGCAGCTCTGGAGAGTTGTTTTTTTTTTTTTTTTTTTTAAGGATGTTACACACCTAAGTCCAAATAAGCATGGACCTTGGACTGCCATCTTTAAGGAAGTATGGAACAAAATAAAAAGAAACTGAAGCAGTGCACCTGTGACAGGGTAGGAATGTCACTTCAGGGTACCATGTTGGGTCTGCATGTAGATGACACAGTGGATGGGGAGCTGTGTGAAACACAACACATGGGCTATGTGTGTGGCTGAATGGAAGACTCAGCTAGCAAACTAGAAGCCCTGGATGCAATTCCTACCACCATACAAATAAGAAATACACAAACCAAAATGAAGATTAAAATAATGGCACTTTGGGGAGGATGTGGAGCAAGGTGAACACTCCTCCATTGCTGCTGAGAGTGCAAACTGGTACAACCACTTTGGAAATCAATTTGGTGGTTCCTCAGAAAATTGGAAATAGTTGTACCTCAAAACCCAGCTATACCACTCCTGGGCTTATACCCAAAGTTGTTTCACCATCCCACAAGGGCACTTGTTCAACTGCTCATAGCCGTTCTACTTGTAGCAGCCAGAAACCAGAAGCAACCTACATGTTCCTGAACTGAAGAATAGATGAAAAAGATATAGTATACTTACACAATGGAATATTACTCAGCTATTAAAAACAATGACATCATGAAATTTGCAGGCAAATGGATGGAACTAGAAAAGACCATCCTGAGTAAAGTAACCCAGGCCCAGGAACACAAACATGATATGTACTCATTTATAAGTGGATAGTAGTCATAAAGTACAGAATACATGCTACAATCCAGAGACCCAAAGAAGCTAAGTAACAAGGAGGGCCCAAGAGGCAGAGGGAGGGGTAGAGGGATGCTTGAATCTCACTGAAAGGGGGGAATAGAATAGACATGGGAGGGTAGTGGGTAGAGGGAAGAAGCTGTTGGGAGGGTTGGGGAAGGGAGCAGGAGGGATCAAGTAGGGGAGAACAGAGGGAAAGAGAACTGGGAGAGAGAACTAGAATTGGTGTGGGGGATGAGCTAGAAACCTAGGACAACGGAAATTCCCAGGAATCTATGAGGGCATCTCTAGTTAAGACACCTAGAAATGGGAGATACGGAGCCTGAAATGGCCATCTGCTGTAGCCAGAAAGATTTCTAATTGAGGAACGGGGACACCAACCCAGCCACAAAACCTTAGACCCACAATTGTTCCTGCCAACATGATATGCAGGGTTAAAGACTGAACAAAAATTGAAGGAATGGCCAAAGACTGACCAAGCTTGAGACCCATGCCATGAGAGAGCCCACCCTGGACACTATTAATGATACTCTGTTATGCTTGCAGACTAGCCTAGCATAACTGTCTTCTGAGAGGCTTCATCCAGCAACTGATGGAAACAGATACAGAGACCCACACCCAAACATTAGGTGGAGCTTGGGAGCATTCTTTGGAAGAGGGTGATGAAGGATTGAAGGAGCCAGAGAGGTCAAGGACACCAGAAGAAAACCTACAGAATTAACTAACCTGGGTTGTAGGGGCTCACAGAAATTAAACTACCAACCAAAGAACATGCAGCAGGAGCACGGACTGTCTCTGACTCTGTTACCTGCCTTTGAATTCTTTTTCCCTAACTGGACTGGCTTGCTTAGCCACAATAGGAGATGTGCCTAGTCCTACTCCAACTTGATATGCCAAGGTAAGTTGATTTCCATGGGAGGCTTCCCCTTTTCTGAGGAGAAGGAAAGGACCAGAGGAGGTGGGGTAATGAGGAGAGAGGGGCGGACTGGGATGGGAGGAGAGAGGGGAAGCTAAGATCAAGATTAATTAACTAATTAATTAATTAAAAACAAAATTTGGAATACTCTAATACCACAGTAAATATAATGTTATGCTCCCACATTCTACCTCTATATGGACATGCTTTAAACATCCCAAAAAGAAATGTTAACAATCTCTGTTTCTAAAAGGAAAAAGGTAACAATGGGTTTTTCTGTTTGTTTGCTTGGTCAGAATCAATTTCCTAGATAGAAAAATCAACAAATTGAAATAGTTTACAAAAGTGTATCTTAGATTGTATTCCAGAACCACTATCAAAATTAATTCTTATTTTTTCAACAAATTAATGCATGTAATCTAAAAACTCCACTTGAATATATCGGACTTTTATTAATGAAGATTGCTATAGAAAAGTAGATATGCCCTTGGTTTCATACACACATTTTAAAATAACTATTAAAAAGTAAGCAATAAATAATAAAGGCACTCTGAAGGAGGAAGTAACCTATAAACAACCTATGAGGCAAGGTGGGCAAAAGCCACAAATCTGAATCACATACCCAAGAACTATGAAAGAATGCCAAGAAATGCATACTGACAGAAGCCTGATATAGCTGTCTCCTGAGAGGCTCTGCCAGAGCCTGACATATACAGAGGTACAGAGGTCCCAGGGTCTAAATCACCAACCAAGGAGTACACATGGAAGGACCCATGGCTCCAGCCATATATGTAGCAGAGGATGGCCTTGTTGGGCATCAATGGGAGAAGAGGCCCTTGGTCCCACTAAGGCTCGATGCCCCAGTGTAGGGGAATGGGAGGGCACACCCTCATAGAAGCAGGAGGAGGGGGAATGGGATTGGAGGTTTCTGGGATGGAAATCAGGAAAGGGGATATCATTTGAAATGTAAATAAATAAAATATCCAATAAAATTATGAAGAAAAAGAAAAAGAAGAAAAGAAAGGATGAAATAAAAGAAACAGGTTTTTTGCCCCATGACAATTCATCTATAAATAAATAAATAAATAAATAAGAATGCAACTCTTTATCAGTGATCCACCCCTAAGTTTTAATGGTAAGCAAACTTATAGAATTTTTTTCCCTTTGTTTTTTCAAGACAGGGTTTCTCTGTCTTTAAAATGGTTTTACATTTCTCATAGACATTATTTTTAGTCCTCTGTGCAACACACTATGAATTATTTTTTCTTAGAAAATAATTTTATTAAGTGTTTAATTATTTTATAATTTTTAAATTTATATCCAAGATTACAAAATCTACCAGGTACAACCCAGTGTTTCCAGTTTTAGAGTTAACAATGGGTCTTCTCTCCCAGCTTATTTGTAAGTCTTCTAGCTGTAAACAATCAAAATATCTGTCTGAATGACAGATGGACAGTTAAGTTAAAAAAAAAATTCCAGCTAGGCAGTGGTGGCATACTCCTTTAATCCCAGCACTTAGGAGGCAGAGGCAGGTGTAGCTCTATGAGTTTGAGGCCAACATGGTCTACAGATTGAGTTCCAGGACAGCCAGAGTTACACAAAGAAACCCTGTCTCAGAAAATAAGAACAAAAATCATGGAGAGAACACCCTTGGTTTTGGAAACGACTTTTTGATGATCACACCAAAACTCAGGATACAAAAGCAAAGAAGCAGTCAACAAAATTAGAAGATAATTAGCACTGAAAAATATTTGCAAACCATGTACCTGATAAAGAATTGATGCAAAAAAAAAGTAACTTGTTCAGGTCTTCTACAGGTAACTACATCTGCTCTAAGTGGCTGCAGATATATTGCTCATGCCCCAGTAGATGGCCACATGCACATGTGCATATGCATAGCACTGACTGGGATTTTCATTAACAAAACAGAAGACATGAAGCTTGGAGAGAAAGTGGGTAAGGAGTTAGAGGGGGATTGAAAGGAAGCCATGGTACATAGATATATAATCAATATATACAGCATAAATGTATGGAACTTTTAAAGCATAAAGATAGGGTTTTACAAAACACATATAATTTAGAGAAAAGAAAATGTAATTCAATTTATAAAGTGGGCAAAGGACCTGAATAGATATTCTCATGAAAAGATGCTAAACATCACTACTCATCAGAACTAACCTGGACCTCCAAGATCTCTCAGACACTGAGCCACCAACCACACAGCATACATTAGCTGGTCTGAGGCCCCCAACACATATACAGCAGAGGACTGCCTGGGCTGTACTCAATGTGAGAAGATGCACCTAGCCCTCGAGAGACTTGAGGCCCCAGGGAACAGGGAGGCCTGAAAGGTTAGTGAGGGGTGTGGGGTGGGAGGGGATACATGCTCTTGGAGATGAGGGGGGAGAAATGGGATGAGGAGCTGTGGGAGGGTGGACCCGGAGGGGGGTAATGACTGGACCATAAAAGAATAAAAGTATTGAAGAAGAAGAAGAAGAAGAAGAAGAAGAAGAAGAAGAAGAAGAAGAAGAAGAAGAAGAAGAAGAAGAAGAAGAAGAAGAGGAGGAGGAGGAGGAGGAGGAGGAGGAGGAGGAAGAGGAGGAGGAGGAGGAGGAAGAAGAGGAGGAGGAGGAGGAGGAGAAGGTGGTGGAGAAAATGCAAATGAAAGCCACCAAGAGATCATCACTGTACACTCCTCATTATAGCAGCCCACAGCAAGAGATGAGAATTATTGAAACCCAAGAGATACATGTCATTGAGGGTGTAAGGAACTGGTGCAACCATTATGGAAAATAGTGCGGAGATGCCGAAAAAAGGAATTCTAGGACAGGATAGTAGAAGTCTCCCCTATTTATTTCACTTACCATAGTTTCAGTTATGTATAAAAACTGCAATCCATAAACACAGGCATTTGTCTTGACTCTTTGAAAAAAACAAACTATATTTGTACTTCTAATACAATTCTCAATTTCATTATTAGTTCCAATTCTTAGTCTCTTACTGCATGTGTATATTCATAGCAGACTACTTTATCATTAGATCTCCATGGACAGGAGAAAAAAAAACATATTAAGGTGTTCAGTATTCATGGGTGAGGGTGTTACAGACGATATCCACTAAAGACAAGTTGGTGATACTGTACCACACAACTGAGTAACTTTCTTCCTCTGTGTATATGCACAGAGGAAACAAAATTGCCTCAGAAAAGTATCTGCATCCTCAGTGCTCAATGCAGCAGGAACCACAGTAGACAAGATATGAAAACAATCTAAATATCCATCAACAGAAAAGGGGAGAATCTTTACGTCTATATGATAAAATATGATTCAATCTCCAAAGAGGTGGAAATTTTTACCATTTGCCAAACATAGAAGAACCCAGGGAGCACTGTGCTAAGTGAAATAAGCCAAACACAGAAAAAAATATTGTATAACTTTATTTATAATTTTAGAAAGCCAACTATACAGAAAAAATATAATGTGGTTATGAACAAGACTATATGGTTAAAAAGATTAAAGGTTTATAAAGTATTTCTCTGAGTAAAGCACACTGTGAAGTCTTGTCTAATGACTATCTCATTATTCTGTTATTTCCCAATATCAGTAATGATGGACTATGGTTTTTAAATAGTTACTAGTTCAAAGGCACATTACTAATAAGTGGCAGTGTCCTAATCCTTCTACCCCTAAACCCCAAGGCTCACTGAGGATAGCCACTGTCCTCTATTGTTAGTTTACAGTGAAGACAGTAGGAACTAACTACCTGACTTAGTGGGCAATTATGAGAGCAGGTAGGTAGGTTAATTGGCTGATTGATTTATCTAAAGGTATTTCTATGATCAAAGAGTTGATTGATGCAAACAAAACATGGAATACAGCTGGAGGGGGGGCATGGAATACAGCCGTGGGGGGGGGGCATGAGTTACAAATTTAGACGATCTTAATCACACTGATTAAATAATCATCCTAATCTGAACTATCAGGTTTAATCTAAACCATTATGTAAGAATTTAAATAACAATTTAAACAAGATAAAAATTAGAGAATATTCAAAAGGGTTTCCATGCCTGAAAACAGTGACACAGAAAAAGCCATTAGCCCAGTGAAATACAGCTGCATACAGAAGTATAAAGGAAGACAGAGCAGCCCTCTTCAAAAACTGAAGACCTCAAAGTCATCATGAAATGGCCAAGTCTTGACCTACCTAAACGTACCCTACACAACCTAGAGTAGCTCCAAGATTTATATGTGAATGAGAAAGTGAGGCTGAGGGTTACCAGAACTTCCTAGTACCAGGAAGACCAGAACTTGAAGCAGCTGTTTTCATATAAGTAGAGACAATCAAACAGAAGTGAGATAACCTGCACAACAAAATCCCTTCCACATCTCAGACTGTCCCTTAATTCATTCTGAACTCCCTTCCACATCTCAGACTGTCCCTTAATTCATTCTGAACTCCCTATCCTCTAACACAAATTAGATCCTATTGTACCTGCATTTTAGTCATTTATTAGCACTTTATGAGCATCTACTCATAAAACAAATGTCATGAATTATAGTTCAATTGGCAGGCAAGTCCACAAAAGCTTATTTTAATTACAGTTGAATCTGCTTTTATTTGCTTTTATCTTTTTCAGATTCGACATAATCTTCACTCTTCCATCTAAGTCTACCAAAGTTAAAAAGAGACAGAGGAAAGATTGCACTTGAGAAGCCTGCGGTCTGAGAAAATGAGCAGGAATCATTCCACAGGGCTCGGTGAAAATGTCTTTACTCCCTGAAACTGTTGCTTCCCAAAGGGCCATCCTAGTCATTTTTTAATAAAACAAGTTGTCTTTACCATTCCACCCTTGTGGAGAGTGTTCCCCATTCCTCACTCCTACAGTATATACCACTCTCATATAGCCAAGGCTCCTCTACCTCAGACCTAAACTCTAACCTTACTCAATGCCTGTTTCCCCTGGATTCTGTGGTAAATTCCACAATTACATCTCTCACTTTTAATTACAGATCTATTGTAAATTTAAAAACAAGGTGGGGGTGCTGGAGAAATGGATCAATGGTTAAAAGCACTGGCTGCTTTTCCTGTGGACCTATTCAATTCCCAGCACCCATATGGTGGCCCAGAACCATCTGTTAACTCTAGAACCAGGAGATCTAACCCGCCTCTGGCTTCTGAGGGCACTAGACATACATGCAGACAAAACACCACACAGTATTTATTTATTTATTTATTTAAAAATAGGACAATATAATTTTAACAATTAAAAAATTAATAAACAGGGCTGGAGAGATGGCTCAGTGGTTAAGAGCACTGACTGCTCTTCCAGAGGTCCTATGTTCAAATCCCAGCAACCACATGGTGGCTTATAACCATCTGTAATGGAATCAAATTGTACTCCAGAGCTATACTAATAAAAACCAGTATTTGAAAAAAAATAAACCAAAAAAACAAACAAACAAAAAATAGTAATAAACAGCCTAACTTGAGATGTGTCTTTTTACAGTGGGTGGGAGGGAGGAAATAAAATGTAGGGTTTTATGTCTCTTAAGCAAGCAATGAGCTACCTCCTTAGCCCTTGAAAGGCATCTCCAAGAAAATGCTTAATGAACAGAAGTTCAGGCAACATAAAGTAAAGATTTTAAAGTCGCCACTGAGAGTAAAGACACCATGAATGCCCACCTTAAGCTTAAGCTGTATGGAATCAGTTCTCACAAGTGAACTGTTTTATACACTTCTCTTCTTTCTCTAACTTGGAGATATCAAATCCTTTGAAAACTCTGGTCTGTTTCCAAGAAAGGAGAATCACAAAGTGCTATTGGCATGTGTATTCAAAAGATAGTGAGTTTTATTTTTTTCTTCTGGGTTTTCAAGACAGAGTTTCTCTGTGTAATCTTGCCTGTCCTGGAACTCCCTCTGTAGACCAGGCTGGCCTCGAACTCAAGAGATCCGACAGCCTCTTCCTCCCAAATACTGGGATTAAAGGCGTGTGCCACCACCACCCTAGGTTTTGTCATACAAATCTTATGGATCTCATACTACATAGCAAAAATAGCTTGAGCTAGCACAAAGACATAAATGTAAACCCTGAATCTAGATTAGGCAATGGTTTCTTAGATATGACATGAAATATTTTAAATGAAATGTAATAGGATATTTGGTCATTAAAAACAAAGAGCATTTGCTTTAATATGGATGAGCCCTGAAAGTTTAACGTTAGAAGAAACCAACAGAAAAGGTCATATATTGTATAGTACCAATTATATAAAACAACCCAAATGGAGAAATCAGTAGAGGTTTTAGGTATATTAGTGGTGCCAAGGATTCGGAAATGGGGAACAAGGAGTAACTTCTCCTGGACATCAAACTTCTTCTGTAATAATGAAATAATCTACTAGTGTAAAGTAGTGGTGATAGCATCAATGGCCATGAAACCATAAACTTTCAAAATGTGACATATCAAATTAAGTATATCTTAATAAAATAAAACGCATCCAGGAATGGTGATGCATACCTTTAGTCCAAGCACTTTGAGGCAGGTAGATTTCTGAGTTCCAGGCCAATCAGGGCTACAAAGTGAACCTTGTCTCAACAAATAAATAAACAAGCCACCACAAAAAAGGAGGGAGCTAGAAACCTGGCTCAGCACTTTAGAGCACTTGCTGTTCTTGCAAAGTCCTGGATTCAATTCCTAGCACTTAGATGGTGGCTCACAGCCATTTGTAACTCCAGTTCCAGGTGATCCAATGCCCTCTTCTGGCCTCTGTGGGCACCAGGCACCCACATAGTGCAAATGCATAGATAATATACATATATAATAAAATTAATAAATTTAAGTTTTTAAATTAAAAATAAATAAAGAAGAAAGCTCTTTGGGGAATTTCACAATAAAATTCTGGCTATTCCACCACAGTAAATGGCATAAGTCTATATGACTTACAGAGTGATGGAAGAACCACAGAAGCAATGAGCCAAAACCCAAAGATCCCAATTATGCCTTTTAGAACAATGCAGTAAACCTATTACCAAAGGTCAGCAAAATAAACAAAACAAACAAACAAACAACAACAAAGCGCATGTCCATCCCCTGAACACCTGTAAGTGATCACCAGAGCCTCATCACTGATCCTGGCCGCAACCTCTGGTCTCCTCACAGCAACTTTCCATGTACTCACTTTCAATCTAGCATGAGTGAAACAGACTTCTTTCTTTCCTCTTAATCTCTTATATATATATATGCAAATATTAGTGGTCTATGCTTTTAACAGCTTTATTAGTTACAAAGTAGTTCAAACATATAAAAATGTGTTAAAAGTAATTTTAACATCTAATACACCTACTTACTCAGCTAAGGAGATAAAATATTATAAATTCATTCATGAAATTACTTGTAATAAATATCTGTCCTTTTAGAAAAAGAGATATATTGCTACTCTACTCTTACTCTCTTAAGCATCTCTCTCCTGAGCCTATGCATCCAGTCCGTGGAGTAACTGGCACCACAGTGCACAAGGGGGTTTTAGGCCACCTCTGCCATGTGATGTGTACCACCTATAAATCTCTGCATTCTCTGTTTTAGCAAAAGAAACAAATTCTCCCACATTTCAACAGCAACAGTTAAAGTTAAGGGTAAAGAAGTTGGAAAACAACTACAGGTTTCCTTCCATCCAAAATTTTCACTCTTTTGGAGACAAAGGCTTCTACCCTCTTTCTTGACTTGTGTGCTATCAGCTCAGTTACATCTCATTTTAACATTGACTCCAGTTTTCACAGCATTTTTACAACTAACATATCATTAATTCTGCAAGGCCGATATGCATGCACTCATTTCATAGACATAAAAGAACAAGGTGCTCACCAGCACATTATTAGCGTGGAGCAGAGCCTTTGAGGCCAACTTCTTAGTGGCAAGTCCTTAGACACTTTACTTAACCTTTCTGAAGTGCAAAATAAAGATGATAATGTCTGGCTCGTAGAGTAGTTATAAAAATAAGATTACATGACATACATAAATTACTTTGCACAGAACCTGGTATAAAATAAGCACTAGTGAGTATTGGCTGCTGCTGCCTTGTTCTTGTTAATTATGCAAAGACAAAGAGCTCTGTGCAGGCAGCCAAGGCCAAAACTAGGCAGTCTTCAATTCCTGCCAGTACTGCTTTCCCCCAAACAGTCCGTAGCATTCCTGTCTCTACAGTGTGTAACAGCATTGCTTCCCCTTTCAGCTAAACACCACACTGATCCTTTTCACGTTCTAAGAATCAAGAGCCAATCGCAACTGCAACACTGCTAACAATCATAAAGAAATAGCTAGATATTACATATGTCTTGTATTCCTCTCCCCCCACAATTAAACCTTAGCCAGGTTTTACATCAAAATATCGACTTATCAGATACTCAGGCATGGTAAACTAAATCAAAATCCAGACTGCAGGAAATTCTATAGGGCAAACCACCCAGGTTCTTCAAAAGATAAAATTACAAAGGGAGTGTGAAGGGGGGAGGAGTGAGAGGGAGTGGAGAAGGAGAGAGACTTAATTTTTGTTAAGTCTCACAAAAAAGAGGCTGTAGTGCATCTCATGTACCTCATTCTGAGGGAGCAGATACACTAGTGGCATAACCTGAAGCTTTATCTTTGGAGCATTTCTTTGTAAATCAATAAACTGACATATTTTTGAAAAAGAAATGGAGCAACAGCAGGAGGCCTTCACACTGCCTATGCTGCAAGATGAGTAAACTTATGCTAGAAATTATTTCCAAAGCTTTCAGACTCATGGGTTGTTAAAATGAGCTCCACTCTCAAATCTGTAAGAGATGGCAGAAGCAAAGATCAAAGAATAAAAAAATAAAATACAAGAGAAGCCACAAAGAAACATGTATGTAACTGAAGCTTGAGAGAAAATCCATGCCTTCAACAGGATTGGCTCTAAAAGGGACTGATCTAGAAGTAGTCTACCTACTGTGATGAGAAATGGACATTTTAGTATGTATTTATCGAGGAGTAATCATTAATGAGAATTAATGTGACATTTCAATATGAGCATGCATTAGAATACAAATCACTCATTTTCGTAGTCCAACCCCCAATATTTGAGACAGCTCACAGGGGTGCATTACAGTTTGTGACGGTTTCAATATGAGGTGTCTGCCACAGAGTCCTGCTGTGGTACTGCTCTTCAGCTGTGGTACTGCTTCGGGAGGTTGTGGAAACTTTGGGGGTGAACACAGGTGGAGGAAGAAGGCCACTGTGGTGTGACTTTGAAAGTTACACTGGGTCCCTAGTCCTTTTCTTCTCTCTGCAGCTGGTGTGTCAAGAGATAAGTAACTCTCCTCTGCCACACACATCCACTGCCAAGAGAGCCAAAAAGCCATGAATGAAGCCCACGAAATCATAAGCCAAAATAATCCTTGTTCATTTAAATAACCTCTGCCAAGCATTGAGTTACAGCTACACAAAGGTAACTAATAAAAAGAGAAAGAAAATGAAGACTATTAAGATTAAGTCAACAGTAAATTTACTATTTAAATCATATGTCACAAATTCCCATAGCATTTTAAGGGAAAGGCCACCCATGAGGCTCTGAGCTCCCTACTAAAGAAAGAAATCTCATCAGTCTCTGGAGTTGTGATGATTATGTAGTATAAACAAGCTGGTCAAAGGAAAAACAGCTTGTCCTGGCACCATGATCAGGGACAGTCTAGTACAACTGTTCTAATGTTAACAACATTGAAGAACAAAACAAGAAAATACTCATAGCTCATCTTCACTGAGCCTTCCACCCCCAGGCAGGACTGCTAAGCCTTTTCCTGTGAACACTCAGGAAGCAGCTATAATTGCCATTATTACCATTTTCTAGATGAAGAGCTCCAGCCCCAGCAGGTGAAGCTGCACAGTCCAGGAGTCAGCAGAGCAGCCGGACTCAGGAAGTCCAGCTCCAGCGCCCAGTGCCTCACCCTTACACCATGCATCCTCACCAGTAAGGTGAGAGCATGAGCATCTGCCTCGGCTAAGAGGAGTATGTGTCTATCCAATCTTGTCTCATTGTGTGAGTATCAGCCCTCAGATCAGCTGTTAATAGTTCCCGTAGTAGCAGTAGTAGCAAAACTAACAAGGGCACCATGATAAAGGAGATAAAGCCTCACCAAGAACGCCACAGTAAGAAGTGTAGTCAATTATACAATGCTGTTTGTTTTAATGCCTCTCAGTAAAGGTTGATTGCATTATATTGAAGAAAGTATTGCATTATATTGAAGTAAGAGCAAGTTTACCCAGCTCTAAAACAATGTCGTCAACACAACCTGTTCTCAGATATTCTGATTTGGTCCAGGTAAAAACTGATTGGCTGTAAAGCAATGTACTGAGTATGTTTTCTGGAATTCTCCAAGAAATGATAACTCTGATTACTAGGTATATTTTAAAAGATTAAGCAACAGTGCCGAAGTAGATACACACTTGTTTAAGTGAAGCTAAATGATAGCATATGCATATGTACATATATTCCATAGTCAATCAAGTACAGGATATTTTCTTATAAAAATTAAGGAATCAGTAACATGTCAAAGTAGTCAGCCAACCTATGTTTTCATGGCAGCTAGCCAAATAAGTAAAGGGCCACAACTGAAAATAGTTCTGAGGAGTTACCAATTAACTAGCAGACAGTTCATTCCTAGCATTCAACACAATGTGGTCATAACTTTGTCTGAGTGTGTGTGTGCGCACGTGTACGTGCTCATGCACAGCATGTGTGTGTGTGATGCTAGGAATTGAACACAGGACCTTGTACATGCTAGACAAATGCTCTACCATTAAGCTACATCCTTAACCCGTGGTTTTGATCTCACTAGTTATGTAAACTGGCCTTGAACTCACTGAATAGCTTAGGCTAGTCTCCTACTGGCAATCCCCCTGCTTCTGTCTTCTAAATTCTGAGACTACAATATGTATCACCATGCTTGGCTAGAATAATCATAAAATTCTGACATAGAAAATTTTCAAAGGCTCTCCAAAACCTCAGTTCAGTTGTAAAATTAACTAAGTTAAGCACCTATAGACTACTTAACAGGCTTCCACGGATAGTTATCAAATATGTCAGCTGAATATCTAAAGATATATGTAGAAATACACAGGAGTTTTAAAGTAGATTGTATATATTTCTGAAAGAAGTAATTATCAAACTTTCAAAACCATTCCTTGTTGGTGTAAACACAGCTAGAGCATTAATATATTAAGCCCATAAAAGAAACAATTAATTTAAAAGGAGCTGGGGGCGGGGGCAAGCAGCTCAAAAGGATAGTGAACAAACCTGAATACTAGAACTTTAGTATGGGAAATCCTAAGTACAATAAATATTTGATAAGATTATCAACTTTACCAATAGTCAAAGTACTATAAACTACAAAGTTATCATTTTCAACCAGCAGATATGTCCAACTAGAAATGACAGATACACATAGTTAGTGAAAGCAAGGAAAGTAGCTGCTATTATATGCAGCTAGTGGAAATGTAAATTAATGTAGCCTTTGAAGTGACAATTTGAATGAACATCAAGTTTTATATGTGCATATCCAATAATCTCATGGGCATGTTCTCATACATGTGAAACAGATACAAGATACTTACTGAAACATATTTTGCAACAGAAAATTTGTTTGACTTGGGCTAGCAACATGTCTCAACTGTTAAAGGTGATTGCTGCCAAGCCTGAGGACCTAAGATCCCACGTGGAGACTAACAAGGAGAGAACCAACTTCCATAAGTGTGCCAGCACACATGTGTGCCCACACACATATACACAATGCACACAAATTAAATACATATTTCTTAAAAGCAGGTATCTAAAAAACTTTATCTTACTATTCATTAAAAGGAAACTGGTTAAATAAACAACATAATATACAATTGTAAGGCTAGTTACCAATTGAAAAGATAAAATGGCTCCTACATGTTCTAGCAGACAAAAAATATCCATCAGTGTAAGTAAAAAAAAGGCCAATAACAACATATAAGGTATTTTCCTTTTTGTGTCTGAGTGAATGTGTATGTGAGCAATAGATGTACCAACAATGATCTAGAATAGTCAAGAATCTTTCAAATTCCAAAAGTCAGAAACCCAATTCACACCAGCACTAGCAATTAAAGCAACCGATTAGGTCATTTAACTGAGAAATAATTGGTAGGTCTTATTTAAGGTTCAGCAATGTCCAAAGTCTCCAAATATTCTCTGTGCTCATGCACTCGAGAGTACATAAAAGAGTAACTATTGTGAGTCTCTGGCTCAGGCAGTCTGTATGCTGGTTTCTCTTAGTGTACGGATCTGGAATGTTCTCCCAAAGGCTCATGTGTCGAAGACTTGGCATCCTGAGACAGTAGTGCTCCTGAGAGATGGTAGACACTTTAGGCAGAGCCTAGTTGTTAGACACGGGACTTAGAAGGGATGCCTTTGTTCCAGGACCAGTCCTCTTTCTCTGCTGTCTGGGTGCCATTCCACATCCAGCTTACCTCTACCCTATGATCCCTGCCATGGCCTTCTCCCTCACAGTGTCCCAGAAAGAACAGACAAGAGACTGGGGCCCAACACCATGAGCTGAACTAAATATTCTGCTTTGAGATGATATTCTCCCATGTTTTGTCAAAGTGACAGAAAACTAATGGCCTCATTCCTTCCCACAGCAAATCATTGACCTCATGGTACTTCTTCTATCTTCATCCAGGTTAGCAATTCCAATGGGATGAGCCTGGCCCCTCTACCCTACATGGTTTTGAATCTCAGGTAAGTACACTAAAACTGCTTTGATTTGGTTACATGACTATCCATTTTACCACAATCACTATATCCAAGGGAAAGGGGCATTATTAAAGACCATGCTACCACCTAAAATAAAAAATAGAGAGCAGGTACTATTAGATAGCCTAAATTAGCATATGCCATGTAATTTTCTGAAATTTCACCTCTTTATATACTTTCACTCATTTGAATTTATTATTAGAATGCAGCCAAGTATCATATATATTGTTTACTTTTTGATTCAAAGAGAAAGAAAATATTGTAATGTTGTTAAAAAATTCAAGTTCTAGAAAGTGCAGGATTAATAGCTTTAAGAACAAAAGTGATGGAAAATATAGTCTCATCACCTATAAAGATCTACACTTCTGTGGAGGTTTGAATGAGGATGGCCCCTGTATGCTCCTGTTTGCATGTTTAAATGCTTAGCCCCCAGTTGGTGGAACTGTTTGATAAGGATTAGGAGGTATGGCCTTTTTGGAGGAAGTGTATCACTGGGGGTGGGCTGTGAGATTTCAAAAGCCCATGCCACTATAGTTAGCTTTCTCTTGACCTCCAGTTTTGGGATAAGATGTAAGTGTTTAGCTACTGCCCTAGTGTCTACCCTGTGTGCCTGATATCATACACCACCCCTACTTCCTACCCTACATCCACACCCTCCCATCTCCCCTGACATGATGTAATGGACTAACCCTCTAGAACTGTGATTCCCTCCCCCCAAATGTTTTCTTTTATAAGGTGTTTTGGTCATGGTGCGTCTTCATAGCAAGGGAACAGTAAATAAGGCAGTGACCTAGTTATGCATAACTGGTCAGAATTTTAACAATACCTCAATGGCCCTTATCAAGAAAGGTAAACAAAAAGGAAACAGTTTTGGTAGGAGATACTACAAGTGAAGACCTCCAGAGATACTACAGATACATTTTCAGACATCAAAAAGTCGCCACTGGTATACCAAAGCCCTGCACTCCTTCTTGCTCAGCCTATAATCTTATCAACCAGGTGCTGGAAGGAAGGAGGAAGGCTCTAAAGAGCTAATATCATAGCAAATAGTCACTTTCTGTGAGTTTCAAATATCTACTCCACAAAAGCAGACTAAAGCTTATTGTTTTTAGTAGAGACAACAGTAAAAGTTACTCTTTCGTTGACCTAGAGGTTAAAATTCAGTACTTAAAAGCTCTTTGTTACAAATGGCTTAACAATTAAAAAAAAAATTGTGTTCAGGAGCTGGAAAAAGAGCTCAGAGGATGACAGATTCCATTCCACATTATGGTTCACAACCATTTATGACTCCAGTTTCAGAAGTTCAATGCTTCTTATAGCCTCTGGAGGTACCAGGCAAGCACACAGTACACACACCCACACACCCACACCCACACACACACATAAAACACTCATATACATAAAATAAATAAATATTTTTAAAATTATATTTAGCCAGATATAAAAGACTTAGAGTTGTTCAACAACTCTCAAACAGGGTCTTCCCATCTTCATATTCACCTCAATAAAGAAAGTTAGTTCTGGGCCGGGCAGTGGTGGCGCACGCCTTGGGAGACAGAGGCAGGTGGATTTCTGAGTTCGAGGCCAGCCTAGTCTACAGAGTGAGTTCCAGAACAGCCAGGGCTACACAGAAAAACACTGTCTCAAAAAAAAAAAAAAGTTAGTTCTGGAGCTGGAGAGATGGCTCAGCAGTTAAGAGCACTGACTGGTCTTCCAGAGGTCCTGTGTTCGAGTCCCAGCAACCACATAGTTGCGCACAACCATATGTAAGGAGATCTGATGCCCTCTTCGGTGTGTCTGAAGACAGTTACAGTGTACTCATAGGCATTTGATGGTGGCCAGAAGAGGGCATCAGAACCACTGACCAGAATGGCAGTCACAGATGGGTGTTAGCTGCCATATGGGTGCTAGAAGTTGAATCCAGGTCATCTGGAAGACAAACCAGCATTTTTAGCCACTGAGCCATGTCTCCAGGCCTGATTATAATCTTCCTGATGGAGAGGAACTTGGAGAATAACTTTTGGTTCCTCCGATTTCTATGGGTGTTCAATAAGAAAAAAACTTCTCATGTAAAGAACATGTTTAAACAAACAAACGAAACCAGAAAAGTAGTAATGATCAAGATCTTAGGATGTATCCCCCCAGTGCCTCTATGGACAGAGGCAGAAGGGAGCACAAGTTTGTTTGCTCGGCCATGACAAGGGTAGCTCTATACTAAAAATAATAACTTACCAGGCTATCTCAGATTTCTTTTTCTTTGGTTTTCAAGTTTTGAGCAGCAATTCTAACAATTGAATCCAAGGCCTAATACGTGGTTAGGCAAGTACTCTGTCTTGCCACTGCCACCTTTTTAAAAATATTGAGAAAAGGTTTTGCTTAGTTGCCCAGGCTAGCCTCAAACTTAAAATCTTCCTGTCTCAGCCTCCTAAGCAACAGTATGTATTACCACATACAGCTATTACTGACATTTCAGCATAACCCTTTATAGTCAATGTTTTACACTTTAGAACATGTTCTCCACATAATATTCTATTTTCAATTCACTATATATCTTGAGACCTAGAATATATAATCTATGAGTATTCAAACCACACACACACAATCTTTAAGTACATTCACAAGCAGCATTGTGAGTTAATCAGTATCTTTTGCTAATTTTTTACTGAGCCTAAGATATAACAGAGGACAAAATATAAAACATGAACCTTTTTGCTCATTTTATACCATACTATGCATATTCTATTACCCATATGAATTGTGTGTGTGTATATATATATATATATATATATATATATATATATATATATATATATATATATATATATATAATGTGTGTGTATGTATGTATATATATATATATATATATATATATATATTATCAATGAATAAGAAAAGCAAAAAAAGTTCACAGAAGGAACATGCTACCTTTAGCTTTAAAATGACAAGAACTGAGAAATCTGAGTGAAGTTTTAAAGAATAGGTATAGTTCTAGAATAAGGGAAACTATTCTGCATAAGGAAATAGAATATTTAGGGGACAATAAGCCAACAGTTTTATTTTAGATAGTCTATTGCAGAACACTAATTGAAAATAAAGCCAGAGAACAGATTGGTGCCAGACACTGGAAAGGTTTAAGTGATAGGCTATGGAACAACTTTATTTTAATAGTAATGAGGACCTTGGAAGGCTTTTTAGTAAAGTAATACAGAACAAGTAAACGTTAGAATGATGGGGGCCAGGGAGTGGCTCAGTAGGTAAAAGCCAAGAACATGTACCAGAATCCTCAGCACCCATGTACACACCAGGTGGGGAGGGAGGCCTGTGGAAGAAAGCCAGGCTGGCCAAGAGCTCTGAGAAATCCTGCCTCAATTTATAAAGAGTTGGAGGTTGATCAAGGAAAACACTAGACATCAACTCCTAGCTTCTGGCATCTATATGCATACCCTGTACACACATATGCACACACACACACACACACACACACACACATGTACATGCACAGATGCATGTGTACATACATGTATGCACTCACATACAGGAACATCATGCACATGCCCCCCCAAAATATCAGGATGATCATTTTACAGTAAAATTTAGCAAAAACTAAAAGAGGTGCTGGCAAGGTGTCTCAGTGTCTAATCACCTAGGTTCCACTCCTGGGACCCACGTGATGGAAAGAGAAAGCCAACTCCTGGAATGAGTCCTCTGGTCACCACATGGATACACAGGCATACATGTGCTACATTACCACATGTACATATGGCACACAACACACATACACAGAAATGGTTTTATTTAATAGTTACTTTTATTTTATGTGTGTGAGTGTTTTGCCTGCATGAAAATGTACTACTGTGTGTGTGTGTGCTTGATGCTTGATGGAAACCAGGAGAGGGCACTGCATTTCTAGAATCAGGAGTCACAGACAGTTGTGAGCTGCCATGGAGGTGCTGGGAACAAAACCTGAGCCCTCTGAAAGAGCAGCCAATGCTCTAAACTGCTGAGCCATCTCTCCAGTCCTAAATAAGTATTTTGAAAATAAAGAAAAAAAAAACAGAAGAAATTCACTATGGATTATAGAACCACTTTAATACTACATTTGTAAGTAGACCTGAATGAAAATTACAGTGAGAAAGAAGGGACAAAGTAATGGGCCCATACACTCAGAAAGCTTTTAGTATGTCAAATCAGAGTCCAAAAACTCTAGTATGGCTGAGATTCAGGGACTAATAGGTATTTAAACAAGCAACTCTGAATCCCAACCCATTCAATAGAACTGCCTAGACACTGACACACACACACACACACACACACCACCCATCACACATACACACCTATATCCTCATTCATATTTTTGTGAAATTGGGAAGAAGGGTTTGAGGGAAAATTTATATATAAAAGAAACCAAATAATGTAGAGCTGGGCAGTTGTGCAACAAACAGAGCTCAAACACCTGTAAAGGCCAAAGGCCTCTGCAATCACATCTATTGCAAAATGGAAAAACTGCAAAACCAGTCATACTGCGGGCTTGAATAATGACATCAGATATATCCATTCAACTTGGCAACAGGGTAAAACTGGATGAATAGTGTTATTGAGGTCCCTGTCCTCAGTAACACAGGGGATGATGGAGCCTTTCTGGAATTTGGTGAGATATGCAGACCCTCTCCCAGAGAAATGATAACCTCACAGAATTTTACAAATGAAGTGTTTACAGACTAAAGCCAATCTAGAGGCTATTAGCCCATAAACTCCAAGTTAACCTCTGCTATGGAATAGTGGTAACAATTTTTATCATTTATCCCATGGCTTTAGAGTTTTTTTAACAGCAAATCAGGCATATGTATATTTATGATTTATACACACTGTACACAAAGCTGATAAATTATGTGCTTTATAAAATATATAAAATATAAATTTAAGAATCATCAATTACAACAAACTAAACAATTTTAAACAATTATTTTACTCACTGATTCATAAAAGCTACATCCCTTTTTAATAAATGCTATCATCAATTCCACTACTTTTTGACAGTACTGCAACTTAAGCATGGGGAGGGGGGTAATCTTGCATTCATACTTTTTAAAATACTTCAGCTTGAGGCTCTAGTCCTAAATTCAGTTCGTGTTTATAATAAATAACTATTTTGCTTGGTTTTAATGGTTAGCACAGCTGAAAAACATACTTTGCAAAGATGAATAAAACCCAAAAAGAACTCCATTACTGGTTTCACTGAATAAAACATGATATTCAATTGCAATTCCACTCACCATTTATGCAAAGGCTTTTTGCTAAAATTCAGCTACTGCATTTCCATATTTCCTGATGGCAATCAGTTGTTCTTACAAGCTAATCAGATAAAATTACCTTTTTATATTTTCAGCAGATGGGCTCAAAACCACTAAAATGTCTCCTTTACAAGGTTTTTATACAGGTTAGAAAACTTCGTTCATGAATTCAAGTGTTCATGTAAAAAAAGTTCTTCAAATTAACACTCATCATTACCAGCAATTAAACCCAACAGGACGGACGTGCTTCCAAACACCATTTCCAATATTCTCTCTTCAGCACTGAACTCTGTTTTCTTCCAAAAGGTAATTAATTACTTCTTGAGTTGCTTTTAAGAAAGAGTTGCTGTCCCAAAGGGGCAGACTCAATGTGCTTATTTGCAGGACTACATACCTCCCACATAACCAGGTATTACAGAAAACATCAGTAAATGGTAGTTGTCTTTTTGTGGATGAAGCTACCATCAAGTTAGACAATGCTCACTTAAGTCTTTTGCCTAAAGGTAACCAATTAATCTCTATGAAATACAGAGCTGCATGGTGACCACTGCAATACAAAGTGGTGTTGGGAGTCTACATCTACCTTGTAAAATTATAAATCCAAGGTTCTCTTTATCCGGGTCTCCCTAACGTGCACGACATCACAAAGATGGAAAGTGAAAGACCTTGCCCACTGATCTCTAACATCTTCCAAACAGTGATGAAGATCTGACTGTAGAAACACTGATCCACATCAGCACCTCCATCCAAGACTCTATTAGTTCCTTATAATCAATTTCCCTTGAACAACAGCCTTCCAACTGCACTGTAACCAGACCTAAAATGCTACCAGTTTGGCAAAAAACAAACAAACAAACAAAAAAAAAACCACTATTCTTTCAACTTACACCTGGCTAAGGGCATTGGTTGGATACACACAGCTGTAACAAGGTCCAAGGCTCTTATTTCAAAAGCACATGTATTTATGTTGAGTGTCCATGTCACAGCATTGGGTGGAGGTCAGGAGATACTCTGAGGAGGTTGGTTCTCTTCTTCTACCATGTGGGTCCCTAGGATTGAGATCAGGTTGTCATGTTTGGCAGAAAGTACCTTGACTTACTGAACCAAGTCTTAATAGCATGGCCTGCCTTAAATCCTTTCTGGAACACAGTAGGGTATAAATAAATAGTGAAGAATATTGAGAGCTGGGGGTTTCCAACTTGTATGATCAATCTCTAATATGCAGTCAGGTGCATGTAGACAATGAAAGGACATCTTTGCAATGAAAAACAACTCTACTGTATCAGTTTGAAAATGTCAAATGAAGTCAGGCATGGTGGTGCATGCCTTTGATCCTACCACTCAGGAGAGGCAGCACAGTGAGTTTAAGCCAGCTTGGGCTACCAAGTTCCAGGCCAGCCAGTGCTACACAGTGAAACCCTGTCTCAAAATGTCAAAAATAGCTGGGCGTGGTGGTGCACACCTTTAATCCCAGCACTTGGGAGGCAGAGACAGGTGGATTTCTGAGTTCAAGGCCAGCCTGGTCTACAAAGTGAGTTCCAAGACAGCCAGGGCTATACAGTGAAACCCTGTCTTGAAAAACCAAAAAAAAAAAAAAATGCCAAAAATAAATAGATAAATTGATAGATAAAAAGTCAAGGGTAGAGATGGTTAAGAGCACTGAGGGCTCTTCCAGAGGGACCCTGGTTCAATTCCCTGCACCCACATGGCAGGCAGGTAACAAATAGCTGTAACTCTTGTTGCACACCATCTTCTGGTCTCTGAGTGTATCAGGCATGCATATGGTGGGTAGGTACACACAGATATATATGCAGGCAAAATACCCAAACACATACAAAAAATAAAAGAATAATAATTTTTAAAATATCATATGATAATGCACTGTCTAAAAGAATAGCTGCTGCTTTAAAAAAAAGTATAAGGCAGTTAAAAGGATTTTATACTAACTTCATTTCAAAAACCACGTGATCTGTTTTTAAATATACATAAAAATGAGTGAAAATGTTCCCAGTGTGGTAAACCTTACATATGGAATCATTTCAAAAATTATTAAAGTATAAAATTTGAGATATAAAAACCTGCCAAGAAAAGATCCATATGAATTTGGAAAACTGACATTTCTCATTCTCATCCAGATCTACATACTTACTACATACTGTTCCCACTATGATCTACATACTTACTACATACTGTTCCCACTATGATCTACATACTTACTACATACTGTTCCCACTATAATCTACATACTTACTACATACTGTTCCCACTATGATCTACATACTTACTTACTACACTGTTCCCACTATGATCTACATACTTACTTACTACACTGTTCCCACTATGATCTACATACTTACTGCATACTGTTCCCACTATGATCTACATACTTACTACACTGTTCTCACTATGATCTACATACTTACTACATACTGTTCCCACTATGATCTACATACTTACTACATACTGTTCCCACTATGATCTACATACTTACTACATACTGTTCTCACTATCTCTGCCATTAAAAGTCTGTCAGCATCACATGACTTCAATTTGAAGTGTCTGCTTCCACTCTCACTTAATTTGATGTTCTCCTGTCGCCACACTTTCACCTTCGTCACTTGCTAAGAAACCCAACTTCCCTGCCGTTGCTGCTTGTCCATTTTATCTTTCATGAGAACACTGCCCTCTTCATCCCACCCTTACAGAAAGCACAACCAGGTTTCAGTGCATGCCCACCATGAAAACTGCCTTGATCTCTCTCTCAAATGAGATAACTGGTCTCTTGCTCTCTCTCCCTGGATCCTCAAGCACACAGCTGTCCTAGCATGCCTCTCACAGCACACATCACATTTAATTAATATTACAGGTATATATGTTGTCTTATCACTTCTCCTAGGTCATAATCACCTTAAGAATAGAATTTGTATCTTATCATTTCACTTCCTTATCTTTTAACAGCACAGCACCTTGAACAAGGTACTCATGTAGCTTCAGTGCTACTTAGAACCAATTACAGACTTCCTGTGCCATCTAAACACAAAGTCGAAGGATTCCCGAAGTATAGCCAGGAATTTGTAGAGCAAATAACTTTTGCCTGATTTCCTCCAAACAAACCTGCCAAAGTAAAGCCAGTATTATACATTTCAAAAAATAAGGGCATTTTATCCTTCAACTATCTGATCAAATACAATGTGATATATTTAAATATATACACACAAACAATGAAATCTATGACTGATAAGTATGTAAAGATTTCAACCATTTTGGCAAACCAAACTTTTAAGATACAATATATTAAAACAGAGTAAGATGACCACCTAAAACACACTGCAAACACAGAAAATGATCAAACAACTTGTTCCAAACAAAAGGAAATATCTTAAGCTTTATTTAAATACTATCAAAACTTAAGAGGCAGAATTTTATTGCTAAGAATCCAAAACCAGCCATTCAAAGATAAGCTTCTCTGGACAGAGGCACAAAAGAATCAACATTACTAAGTACAAAGGTGAGACCTGAGAGCACAAGGATTGTAAAGCAACACTTTCACTATACATGGTACCTAGGTTACCAGAAAGAAATAAAGTTGAAGGGTCTTACAGTGTCTGTATGGAACCCAAAGAAAGTCCAGAAAGGAGGGCTGGCTCTAATGTAGCCAAGTGTGGAAACACTCTTAGATAGAGACCAGTTTAAAGGTATGAATGGGACTTCCAGTCAGCCGTCCATGGATCCAATGCCATCCTACACTGGCCACTTAACTTCCCTGGATCTTATTTCCTTGTTTATAAAATGTGGTTTGTAGAGTTAGCATAATACCTGGCTCAGAGACAACACTCAATAATTATTTGCTGATTCTGAATGAGAGCAATACAAGAAAAGCAAGGTATTCCTCTCCAAATACTTTTTGAAATTTTTGAGAAGAAATGGTCTTAATTACTTCCTTGTTAAAATGAAGTTGTCTCTCGGTATTTATGAGAGACTGATTCCAGAACCACATGGAGATATCAAAATATATGGGTGTTCAAATGCCTTACATAAAATGACATAGAGCCAGGCGTGGTGGCGCATGCCTTTAGTCCCAGCACTCCGGAGGCAGAGGCAGGCAGATCTCTGAGTTCAAGGCCAGCCTGGTCTACAAAGTGAGTTCCAGGACAGCCAGGGCTATAAAGAGAAACCTTGTCTCGAAAAACCCAAAAAAGAAAAAACAAAACAAAATGACATAGTATTTCCACATAATCTCTATTCTTAACCTTGTATGCTCTAAAGGACTACTAGATTACTTACAAACCCTAGTACAAGGGTTTAAATTTTATCATACTGTATTATTTAGAGAATGATGACCAAAAAAAAAAAAAAACCCCTATACATATTCAATACAGAAACATTTTAAAAAATTTTTTTAAATGTTTTAAAATTGTTTAAAAATGTTTTCTTTATTCACCCTGACCAGTAATGGAGAATGAACATAAGGTCTCACTCAGGTAAGCTAGGTGAGCACTCACCACTAAGCTACATCACTACCCCTTCTGGGTATTCTCTATAAATGGCTGGCTGATCTAAGGATAACCGTGGGCTGACTATGTCCTTCCTTCCTTAGCTCAAAGATTACTTCAAAGTTTACTAGAATTCCTAAAATTTTAAATCTCGGTAGCCAAAACCTTTAGCCTGGACCTAGTTATCTACTCTATAATGTTACAGAGATTATTCTAAATAACCCTTAAAGCTCTTCTACTCTGAATGCTGTGGTTCCTGCAACCTCAAGGATATACTAGTTTGATTAGGGGAGGAAGTGAAGGAGGCAGGGAAAGAATAGAAGAAGGGACTATGCAGAAAAGTGAGTGATGCTTATGGAGTGGAGACCAGCTGTAATAGACCAGCTCTGACACTGTTTTTGAATATCAAGAGAACATAAAAGAAAAGGAGACACAATTTAAGTAAAGAAAATGAGAGGCTGGAGAGATGACTCAGTGGTTAAGAGCACTGACTGCTCTTCTGAGTCCTGAGTTCAAATCCCAGCAACCACATGGTGGCTCACAACATAATGAGATCTGACACCTTCTTCTGGTGTGTCTGAAGACAGATACAGTGTACTTACATACAATAATAAATAAATCTTTAAAAAAAGAAAAAGAAAAAAATGAAACATGTAAGCTAAGAAGCAACATTCCTAGAGGTGACTTTTTTTTTTTCAAGACAGGGTTTCTCTCAGGTGACTATTTTTTAAGACAGGGTCTTACTGTATCCCCCAGACTGGACTCTGGGAGATAATGCTTTCTTCACTTATGTAGTACTTTGCAGGTTATAAAGCATTTCTGACGTTATCTACAGCATATTTTCTGGAATGGGAAATAAAAGACTCCACTTAAACATTTTAGGGTTTGATAAATTTGTAATCTTCATGAAAAACATCAGATGACATTTAGAAAGGATTTTTTTTTCAGTAGCTATGTGTAGAATAAATTAGAAAGACAAATGCAAGGCAAATAGCTCTAAACATAAATTATAATTTTAGCATAAAAAGAAAAGTGAAATCTGACCAATAACTCATTTGATAGCAAAGAAGCTCAGACCTTCACAGTGACTCCCATTGCTACACAGGTCAGATGGCTGGGATCAGATTATTCAACCAGAAAAAAAAAAAAAAGAACATACAAAACATCATGAAGAAAAGAGTGAGAGCCTTGGAGATGGTTGGGAGTGGAATGTCCACCTGCTAACAAGTTGATGTTTACTACATGCCAGATCACAGCTAAACAATGTTACTTAGCTTCATCTTTTTTTTTTTTTTTTTAGTTTTTCCAGAATCTTTTTTTAAATTAGATATTTTCTTTATTTACATTTCAAATGCTATCCCGAAAGTCCCCTCTACCCCATCCCCCCTCCCGCCCTGCTCCCCTACCCACCCACTCCCACTTCTTGGCCCTGGCATTCCCCAGTATTGGGGTATATAAAGTTTGTAAGACCAAGGGGCCTCTCTTCCCAATGATGGCCAACTAGGCCATCTTCTGCTACATATGCAGCTAGAGACACGAGCTCTGGGGGTTCTGGTTAGTTCAACTTAGCTTCATTTTTAAAAGCGCAATAATATGAAATTGAGTACATTGTTCCAATTTTAAATATGAAAACCTAGGCTTTAAATACCCAATGTTGCAGAAGCTAGGAATCTGGAAGAGCCAAGACGTAACACCCCCTCTGACGAAAGTCAAGGTTCATCCTCTAAAACAACCTTAAAATTGCCTCAAAATTAAAAACTGATGGGTAAAAAGCTACAAACAAAACGGATAAAAATATAGGACCTGGGTTAATGGGATGGTTTGGTCAGTAAAGATGCTGGTTGGGAAGCCATAGGACCCAAGTCCAATCTCTGAAACTCACATGGCAGGAGGAGGGAACCCAATCCCAAAAGTTGTCCTCTGATTTAGACATGTGTGCCATGACATGAGTGTGACCACACACACTCACACACACACACATAAACAAGTGTTTGGTTGTGTTTGTTTGTTTGTTTGTTTGTTTGTTTTTTAAGGCATCGCTGTGGGAGAGTTGGAAAATCTGCTGTTAGGATTCTGACTCTGAAGGTGGGATTACATCTCTATTCTACCATCAATTCTTATCAGTCTGATCTCTGTTCTTAGTGATAAGATTCCAGAGTCAATCAATACTATCCATGTCCCTCCTCTCCTCATTGAAATATGTGTGTGTGTGTGTGTGTGTGTGTGTGTGTGTGTGTATTAAAAGAACAAACAAAAGGGCCGGGTGTGGTGGCACACGCCTTTAATCCCAGCACTCTGGAGGCAGAGAAAGGTGGATTTCTGAATTCAAGGCCAGCCTGGTCTACAAAGTGAGTTCCAGGACAGCCAGGGCTATACAGAGAAACCCTGTCTCAAAAACCAAAAAAAAAAAAAAAAAAAAAAAAAAAAGGTGAGCAGGACTAGATTGATTACTTTCACTTCAAAGAATGACAATGTCTATTCTGGCATAAGTTACTTACCGTTAAATGTGATTCCTACACTAAGGAAGCTTGTTACTTTAGAGAATCTCAGAAGTACTATTCTGTGATCTGAGCACAGCCATATCACCTCTCTAATCCCGGGTACTAAGGGGCTGAGGCAGGAGGACTGAAATTTTGACACAGCCTGGGCAACTCAGCACAACTGCGTCAAAATCCAAGTGAGAAAGAACTGGGGGTTCAGCTGAGCAATAAGTGGCATCCAAAGGGCCCTGAGTTTAACTCTCCTTATCACAAAATAAATAAAACACTCTGCTATGGATGGGTTCATGGAGGGAACCAGGATGCAACCTCTTTAGCGTGCACTAATGGAAGACTTACACATTGGTGTCAGTGTTTAATAATGACCTCCTACATTAAGCAGTATGTCCAGGAAAATATAAAATAATGATTTCTGTGCTCTGCAATAACTCAAATACCACACAGTCACAAGCCATTTCCAAAACTGCAGTAGATTATAGAAAAAAAAAGTTATATATCCTTAAATTAAGTAACTAAGAATAGTACCCAGCTGCCACCAGGCTATTTTATGACCCAACACCATATAATAAGGAATAGGCATACAGTCTAAAATTTAAAGCTTAAGATGCCTACACATCACTTCCTATGAAGAAAGAAAGAAAGAAAAAAAGAAAGAAAGAAAGAAAGAAAGAAAGAAAGAAAGAAAGAAAGAAAGAAAGAGCCCACAAGGCCTATCTATCCTCAGTGGCCAATGACAAAAAAGGAAATGATTGGTTAACGTGACAGAGCAATGAAGGAATATGTTCTTACAGTCTCTAGGTTATTCTACTCGTAGAATCAAATCTATACAAATGAGGAGAAGCATAAAACTCTGTACAGTTCTGTAACCTGGACCAGATCTAGGGCTCTGTCATCCAGCTCCTGAAGCCACGGTGTTCCATCCAACCCCACACCCATGTTAGCATTTAGAGTTTGCAGGTAATGCAGCAAAGCACCCACCACAATGATTTTTGAACCTCTGCCAGGAAAGTAAAAGCTAGCCCTCTGAGAATGACTGTGATTATCAATGCCAAGACCATAATGAGCATCCTAGGGACCTCTATTCATAACCTAGAAACTCTACTGAGTCTTGTGTACTTAGGTTGAACTCCATACTTGCCTAAAATGAAACCTAAGATGGACCATAGCTTAAGGCCAGCTCTGTAAAGAAACACAACAAACAACTTGGACTCCTTGGCAGAAAGTACTGCAACTGAAACAAGAAACAGAGGCGCTGTTGCCCCAAGAGAAGGCGTAGGAAGTCGGTGACAACTGAACAAGGAGAGCTAAATGTCCTTGAAAAACAATTAGTAGCACCTGGTCCAGAGCCTGATTGGAAACAGCTTTTCCCAGAGATGCCCGACATCTCCTCTCTCTCTCTCTCTCTCTCTCTCTCTCTCTCTCTCTCTCTCTCTCTGTCTCTCTCTCTCTCTGTCTCTCTCTCTCCATCTGCCTTTCAGAGCCTCTCCACCACCCTCACTTACTCAACATTAAGTCCTGGTGAAGATCGCTCCCTGGATTAACAGGATTAAGAGGACATGAAGAGAACATTCCATCCTGGGAACAACACATTTAAGTTATTTAGACCTGTGTACCACCCCCTTCACTATAGAGTTAGAAGCATGACATTTCGCCAACAGTTTTACAGTATACACCAGTCAGCACTATAGCTACCTAATCCTCTGCCCACCAAAAGATCAACACATATGCGAAAATGGGAAATTCAGCAAAAAATAATATGTATATATATATATATATATATATATATATATATATATATATATATATATATATA
>LR755128.1:518947-538088 GCA_902729485.2 Mus minutoides
AAATTGTAGATCTAAAAACATTCCCTCGGCTTAAACCACATTCACAAAAGCAATTTTATAGACACAACCCTATAAATTTTCTCAGAAATAAGGAAGAGATTAACTGTAAATTATGTAAAATTTAAGCTTTACATCTATAAACCAAAGTTCAGTATGGATTAAATACGTGTAATAGATTAACATAAAATGTCTGCAAAAATCAAACCGACTCTTACAAGCATCGAGCCTCGGATTTTTTCTCTGAGCTCCTGAAGTCTGAATAAGAAATGGAGAGAAAACAGGACAGACTTTAAGTCACAGAACCAACTTGGCCCTTTCCACAAAGTACAAGAGATTAAGTAGAAACACTTCCATTTTACCTACTTTATGACAAATTACTAGAGGAATGCCTATTTATGAAACTGAATCAAATCCCATGGCTACCTTTAACCCAAAACTATTTCTAGCTCCAGAGCCAAAGACCCAAGCAAATTCGCAAATACTTTCTTTTCACCTTATTCCCAACATGAAGAAATCCGACCCCCCTCCTGCTACATCACAGCTTCTGTGAAGCTAGATGAGGCCCCTTTGGCCGACTCTTTTTTTTTTTTCTTCAAGACTAGCTTCCAACCAATTCCAGCTGAGGAAGCAAACCTCAAACAAATTTAACCCTTGAAATCCACCCCTACCACTCTACCCCACATAGCCTGGGCTTCACTGCAGGACTGCTGTGCAGACACTTAAAAGATTTCTTCATGAAGTGAAAGCATTATGCTTCACAAATCATCACCATCATTTCTCTTGTCAATCATCGGGTGCTGGGACAGCGATTCACCTACGAACTCTTTACTTCACGTTTAAAAACTTAACTGTTTGAAAAGAGAAAAAGAGAAGTCACCTTCTCCACAAGGACACCTGCCTCACCTCTTCAGTGTCTCTATAAGGATAGAGAAGCCAGAAAGGCTAACATACTCCCCAGCTTAAAGTTTCTCTCCCTACCAAACTCTTCGGCCACAGCACCTGGGCTTGTCCTTGTCACACACAGTATGTATTGTCAATCCCTCCGTCTCCCTCTAACATCGTCACACTACAGGGTGTCTGGCCCATGGGAGTGACTGCTTTTTTTTTAATGCATATACAAATAAAATTAAACAAGTCACCGCAGAGGTGTGGTAAGGACCAAGGACCCCGGTGTCCAGTTTCTCCGAGTCTCTTCCAAGCGACTATGGAGAGCTCAAGTTCCATCACTGACCATTAACCAGCCCTACCTACAATCCTTGGACCAACGTATGTTGCTTGTCTTTCTAGGTCCTTTCAGCAGAACCTTGCAAGGGGACCAAATTCCGGCCGCAAGAGGAAAATCTCCTTTATCCGCCCATTCCTACCTCCGAAACCCTGGTCCCAAAGGAAGAAAGGCAAGTGTAGCCAGGCTAGGCAAAGGGGCCGTCGAAAGCTGCACCCACAGAAAGGCATGCCTAGGTCGCCCCCATTTCGCTGTCCCGGCGAACAAGATTCAGAGAGGCTGACGGGCTGGCCAAGGTCACCGTGCTTGCTCGTCGGGGCCGAGGGGCGCCCGCGCCTACTTCCGGCTCCCCCTTTCGGCGGCAGCTCGGGGCGCCCGCTCCCCACCCGGCCCGCGGCCGCGCGCCCTCCGCGGATGCTCGCACTCCACTAACTAGGGCAACTGGAGTGCGCCGCAGGGACGGCGCTCTGCAGCTCGCCGCTCGCCCCGAGCAGCCCCCAGCTGGTGCCGTGACAGCTGCGACCTCCGCCCCCTGCAGCCGCGCCAGGCCAGCGGGGGAACTCGAGAAAAGTGGCAGCGGGAGATGGGTCCCAGAGTAAGCAGAGCCGGGACGGAGGGCGCCAGCTGCTCCCCGCCCCCTAGGGCCGCCGGGGCCGCGCGGCTCGTGACAGCTGCACCCACCGCGAGGCTCCCGCCGCCACCGCCGCCGCCGCCGCCGCCGCCGCCGCCACTCACCTGCCTCAGCAGCCGCCGCCTCTGGGCCGCGCTCCCCTGCGCTGCGCTCGCTCGCGACTGTGGCGGCGCCTCCGCGGACTCTGCCGCTCCTCCGGCCGGGCGCCCGTCTCCGGGGCCCAGGCGGCCCGCCGCCGCCGCCTCGGCTCTCCGGCCCCCCTCCTCCGGAGCAGGAGTCCCCCCACTTCAGGGAGATGCAGAACCACCCCGGCACAAGCTGTGCTTGAGGGAACAGCAGCGAACTGCAGCCGAAGCGCTTGAGGCCGCGCTCCGACCGACGGACGACAGGACGAGGTGAATCGCGTCAGTCTCCCGCTCGCTCCGCCTGAAGAACAGGCATTTCAGCCGCTCTCCGCGGCCGCCATGTTCTCCTCCTCCACGGCTGCTGCCGCCGCCGCCGCTGCCGCAGCCGCCGCCACCGCCGCCACCGCCCCCCCGCTCGCGGCCCCGCCCCCGTGCCCCGCCCGCAGCGCCCCGCCCTCGAGCCCGCCCCACCCACTCGCGGCCCCGCCCTTACCCCTGCCCCCTCCGCGGGCGGGCCCAGAGTCCAGCTGCCCTCTGGCTCCGACGGCGCGCCCCGGGCAGCGCGACCCCTCCAGCCCCGCGCAGCGTGAAGCCGCCCCGCGCCCTCTGCCGGTGGCAGGCACGCTGGGGCCCGATGTCCTAAGGAAGTGTGAGAAAGGAGGCCCGAACTCTTCCCGCACGGACCCTCCCCTCGGGGCGGTCCTCTCCCCGCTGCCAGGAAGCCTCGAACCCCAGAGTGTCCCTGAGCGGGCTGGGCTGTGGGACCTATGACCTCCAGCTGTTCTTTAGTTTAGGGAAGGTTGGGGAGCAACCTGAAGGCCCTGGGAATCCCAGAGGAATCTGACCTGAACCTGTTTCCACTCGCGAGTTGTTTTATTTTGAGTAAGAGACATCCCTCGGGCCTCGTTTTTTGTTGTCGTTGTTGTTGTTGTTGTTGTTGTTGTTCTGTAAAATTTGAGAGGTGGTTTGCCTAGATGATTTCACAGACTATTAGACAACGGGAAAGAAAGATCATCTGCCCCCTTTCTTTTTGCAGTTGAAAAGATCTGACTGATAGTGTCTGGCTCTGCAATTGCATGAATTGACTAAAATGTCTGTCATTCACAGATCTTTTCCCTCGAGAGGGACCCACTTTTTTTTAACCGCCTTTTCTTATTCTACAATGGAAATGTTACTTTCAAAAGTATTGTTCCTTGTCACCTGAGGAATCAAGCAGCCACAGGACAGCAACTTGAGCCTTGATCACTTTATCTGGAAAGCAGCCCTTATCCCAAGACCTGCAATGTACCACTCACTGCTCTCCTGACCGTGGAAGTGCTGTGCAGTCATCCTTCACTTTCCTGAGTTCTTGTCCTCATTTAGCAAATTTGTGCTGCTGTTTTCTGTTGTTTCCCATACTGCATTTGATGCCCCAAAGCAGCCTGTGGAAATTCTTAAGTCCTGTGACTTCTTACACAAAGCAGGTACCTTCACCCTACTACTGTTGAGTGCCCTGTGCTGCCTTCTTCTTCCTGTCTTGGTCATGATCATAAAGCAACCAGCAGACCATACTCAGCCTTCATTTATACAATCATCTATCCATCCCTGTGTTCATTCTGTTGATTCTTATCAAAGTCAGTACCCTAGTGCATTTGATTAGCTCCTGTCCTCACCTTCTTTACAGTACCACCTGCACAATCCACAGCCTTATTAATAGCTGAAATGCCTGAAGGTCTCTATCGAATTCTTATGGATCTTATCTACTTAGTTTATTTCTGTGGAGCCTGCTTCCTGGTCTAGTACCATCTACCTGTGCAAAGTGCCTTTTCCTGCCCTCTGGTGCTTACAAATGAGCCAAGTGTAGGCAGTCCTCCTGTCTCTACTGGACTTCAGGAACCGCTGATGTGTAAACGTGGTGGGCACATCAGCCTTATCTTGGTTTTTCTACTGGATGGTTCTAGCCCCTCCTTTCTTACTCTCCCCTCCTCCTGCTTTGTACCTCATTCTTTCTACATGTTCTCTGAACTTTGATTCACTAACACTTTTCTTGTCTTCTCCTTTGTGTGTTTGAGGGGCGTGGGGGTATGTTTAATTGTCTTTCCTTCCTCTTCTCTCATATAAGTTGATTTGGTTTGTGTCCATAGCTTTAACTATTAACCATAACTGTCTTAACTTTAAACCATTCTCAGTCTGCAGAGATGACTCAGTGGTTAAGAGCACTGGTTGCTCTTCCAAAGGACCCAGGTTCAATTCCCAGCACCCACATGATGGCTGACAACTGTTTATAACTCCATCCCCAGCGTATGTGATATCCTCTTCTAGCCTCTCTGGGCATCAGGCACAAATGTGGTACACAGGCATAGATGCAGGCAAAACACCCATACACATAAAATAAATTTAAAAATTTAAATATACATCTTAAAACATTCTCAGACTACTCAGTACTGAGATTTTTTGTTTGTTTTATACTTGTTTGTTTATTTGATCAGTACCTTGCTACATAACACAGATTGGGCTGAAAGTCTGGGTCTTCCTGCCTCTGCCTCCCAAGTTATGTAAATATAGGTGTGTGCCACCCTGCTAAGATTTTACTAAATTATGAATGTAACTTAAGTAGTATGTATATTGCTATAGCTATTCATGGGTGCTAAAGAAAATTCTTTCTCTGGAGTGAAATACCTTCCTAAGTAAACGCTTTGACCTGCCCACTCACAGTCCCTGCTAGCACGGCCTTGCCCCTCTCTTGTTCTTCCTGAATGTTTGCTTTTTCTCTGGTCCATCTGCTTTCACTAAAGAAGCCACTTCCGTAAATCCCACTAACCCTGCCCTCCCGCAGAATCCCCACACGCCAGAGCCAAGGATTCACTTCTGGAACCTCGCAGTCACCTCTCTGAAATCTAGTTACTTTATTTATCTAAGAGAAAAAATTTTTATTTATAAATTGCAGTATCAATCAGCAAGTAGAACTAACCCCATGAAATGAAGGTAAATTAAGGAGAGGTTTAAAAATGAAAATCTAATGCAGTATTTAAACTTTATGGCCCAGATAGATGTGATGTTAATTCAGACACTATTAACCCCACACATCAGTAATAATCCTTTGGACATATTTAAAAAATGCTAGTTCTGTGAATAGGATCTGTAACATGGCCTATTGGATTTCTCCAGAACCTAATCATTTCCAGTTCCAAAAAAACTTATGGCTACTATACATCAAGCACTTTAGTTGTTAAGTCAAGAGCTGACTTAACTGTTGGTTTTTAAAAATAGTTTTGTTTTATAACAATGATACTGACTCACATCTAAACAATGAGGAAAGTTTAAAAAAGTAATAAAGAAGATGGAGAAAAAAGTTTAGTAGGTAAGAACATTAGCTTTTCGAGTATGAGTTTTCAAACCTGAGTTTGAATCCCCAGCACCCATTCAAAACAAAAACAATAACAAAAACATGTAAATATGTGTATGCTTATAGTTTCATCACTGGGGACAGGGACCAGCAGACCCCAGGAGCTTGCTGTCTGACTAGTCTAACGGAGAGGTTCTGGTTCAGTGAGACCCTGTCTCAACTTGAGACAGTGATATAGGAAAACACCTGACTGTCATTCAGGAATCCACATGTGCACTCACAGACATGTCCTAATACTTATATCTGTGCACATACTACACACATAAATGAAACAAAGAAAAGACAACTAGTAAGCCAGATAAAAATACAATGAATTCCACACATTGCATACATGGTATATTTGCACATATAAATACTCTATATATACTCAATTTTGTTGTGGTACTTTTGCACCCTCCCCCTATATGCTGGGAATGAAGCCAGAGCCTCATAAGTGTAAGGCAAGCAATCGAACAACTGAGTTCGACTCCCAACTCTTATTATTCCATTTTATACACAAAAATAAAATCACACTATAAATGTTTATTGGTACTCTGGTATCATTTTGCTGAACAATATAATTCCATCATTAATGGCTGGATGCCTTTACATAGTGCTACAAAAGCTGGTTTACAATGTTTCTGGGGTTTGTGGGATTTTTGGTTTTTGTTTTTTAGTAATTCTATAATTATGTGCCTCTGTGCTGGTTAGAAATAATTTTCTTAAATTCTTAGATTGATTGCTAAGTTAAAATGTGCATTATTTGCCAAACTGACCTCCAGAAAACTTATCCAAACTATGATCCTATAGTACATGAGCCTTCTTCTTCCCTACAGGAATTTATTTATTTTATATTGAATAGTCTTTAATTTCTACCTTGGGTTAAAGTATAGATGTTAAGAAGAGTAGGTTAGAGGTAGGTGTGGTCACTAACACTGTTACTTGAGAAGCTGAGGCAAGAGGACTGGCTCAAGTGTGAGGCCAACTGAGATGCATAGCAAATTTTAGGCTAGCCTAAACTATAAGTTAAGACTCTGTCTTAAAAAAAATGTATTGAAGGGAAACATGTTTTAAAGAAGAGGAAGAGGAGAAAAAGGAGGACAAAGGAAGGACTAGAACAAACTGGCTCCAGGTTTGAGATTGTTCTGGCGGCTTACTGTGACCCTGCGCTAACCATCTCAGCATCTCCAAGCCTCATTGTCCTTGTCTGTAAAACAGGAGGTAAGCTCTTCAAAGGACTGCTGCAAAGACTAAGTAAAATGTCTGCCAGATACTTCATACAGCGTTTGGCATTTAGGAATGCCATGGGAAAGTAAAATTTAGCTCAAACTGAGAAGGTGAAAATCTGCCCAGCTCCTCATCAGGCTGGGATAATAGGCGCAGAAAAAGCCAGCTGCGGAGTTACCAGGATGCGGAGTCTTCTGAGGACACACTGCAGCTGGATGTGTCCTAATCACTCCCTTCTCCGAGTGGCTGCTGCCTTTCTAGTCACTCAAAAACATTGTTCTCTAAAATCAGAGATATCAAAAACCTTGCTGTTTGTAATTATAGCAGTATCTGAGCCTTTTTTTTAAAACAAAGATAAAGCCTCAATGTACAAACCCAGGCCTAGCATTTTAGAAATGGGATTTTGAGCTGAATCTATCTTAACTTTATTATTTCCAAACAACAGGACCCTGAATCTATTTTGCAGACCCTTTTATAAGTCACTGTGCTTGACTCTAAACCTATCAATATTTGGCTTTGGTTAGACTGCTTCTAATCTCTGGCAAGGGTTGTATCTCTAATGTTGTTAAGCTATTGCTATTGTTAAGCTATTGCATATGTGCACAGTTCTTTTGGAGTCTCATGACATTTTAACTATTTGAATGGATGACTTGTTAACTATAAGTCAGTAAATTGAATGAGTTCTGCCTCACATGGAACTGATTTTTTTTTTCAATTAAATTTCCTAGAGTTTCTCTCAGTTCTAGAATACCTTTAATCATTATTTGGTCAGTAAAGTTATTCACCCACAAGGCTGATTTTTTTTTTTTTTCGAGACAGGGTTTCTCTGTATAGCCTTAGCTGTCCTGAAACTCACTCTGTAGACCAGGCTGGCCTCCAACTCAGAATCCGCCTGCCTCTGCCTCCCAAGTGCTGGGATTAAAGGTGTGCACCACCACTGCCCGGCTGAGGCTGATTTTTTAAGACAGATAAACAGATAGCCTGCGTCAATGCTTATTATCATAAGATTAGGATCAGTGTTCTTTCCACCAGTCTTTGTGATTAGTTACAACAACTTCCTATATGGTATCCAGTAGTTGATTTTTGTTTTTTAATGTGCTTGGGTTCTGTGGTAGTTCATTCACTTTCCAGGGCTATGTGATTAGAGACATTATCTTGCTTTGTGTGGTGAATTCTCCCCAGTACTGGCAGCTCCCACACAGCTTGAGCATAGTGGCAGCACAGGAGGGACATGTTCAGATGGTGGTCTTCCTTTGCTGACTGAATGACTTCTTCACATCTCTGGCCTCAATGACCATCTTGTTCTCCTAGGATGGACATGCATACAAATCTTAGAGAAGGTAATGATACCATAAAATTCATTTGGGGTTGTCACTGTTGCTGTTTGTCCTTTTGTAGAGTTTGGGATTGAACCTGGAACCCTGTGCGTGATGGGCGTGATGTGTGTGATGGGCATATGCCCTACCACTGAGCCAGTTCCTCAGCCCTTGATTTTTGTTATTTGTTTTGGTTTTGTTTGAAACAGGGTTTTACAATATAACCCAGGCTACAAATGTGCAGCAATCCTCCTGCCTCCACCTCTTGAGCTAAGATTTCAAGTATGGACCACCATGCCTGCTTGATATTATGAGACAGAGTTGTTCTCTATGTAGCTCAGGCTGGCTTTGACCTGGCAACATTCCTGCCTTAACATTACAGGCAAACCATACCCCAGCAACCTCTTTGGGGTTTTATGTGTGATTTGCAGAGACTATCTTCCGTGCAGAGGACATTTTGGTTATGTTTTAAAGTTTTACGATTCAAAGCACACTTTAGTGAGTGGTTTCCCTGAAACCTTCTGAGATTATAAGATATTCTGTTTCTGGGTATTAACGATGTGAAACACAAACGTGTCTCCTTAACATATGTAGCCTTCAATCAGACTTACTGTAGTGGCTGCCGCTCAAATTTAAAGTCTGGATGCCAAAGTCAGTTGTACCAGTGGGAGGATAGGATTGGCAGAGGCCTATGTTGTGGGCTTTGGGAAATGCCAGGCATATCCCCACCCCCCATGCTTACCATAGTGCCTGGAATTTCAATAACAAAATCCACTCCCTTAGGTCTGCAACCTGCTATCTTGGGATAATCTTTGAGACTAATCAGTCCTCCCCGGGTACTGCAGAAAACTGAGAACAACTAAATTCATTAAGTTGATAAGTGGAAACAAGAATTTACCTGTGCGACTCATACACCACTGTTGTTAATGTTTTGGTTTTTCCTCCATTCCCTTCTCCTGAACCTGAAATTTAAAAGTTAATCTTTGTATGAAAGCTACTTGTTATGCATTTTAAAAGATTCATGGTAAAAGCAATCTGATGAGTATAAACTCCAGGCGTTTTCTAAATTTACTTCCAGCTCCCTCCTTCATGCAGTAAACATTACTAAGTACCTATTACATGCAAGTAGTGTTCTTGAGACAAACCCTGATCAGACCTACAGAACTCTTTAGCAGTACATGAATGTGCATACATTTTACATGTCTGATCAAACATGTAGTCTAAGCATTGGCTTTTGTATGATCTACCTTCCTTTTCAGTTATTTCACACACATACTATGTACATATGGCTCAAACTTCTTGTTTTTTAAGAGTTATCATATTCTATTTTGTCAATTTTAGATATTCTCCCCTCCGTTCTTGCTCTTGACTTCCCTTCTTGAGACTTATTCCTCAACAAAATTATAAAGTCAAAGGACATAATGGTCACTCATTTGAGCAAGAAGGTGAATCAGATAATCTACCTGAAGCTCCTTGTGGATATCATCAAGCAGATGGTTTTCATCCCAATTTTTGGGTAGGGTTAACAAAAGGGATGTGTCACCAAACAAAAGCAGAGGCCACCAGGGAAAGGTTCAGCCAGCCTTACTGAGAACAACAGAAGTGGTTGCTGGGAGTCACCCTCTTTAAGTGATGGATTTCAGCACCTACAGGTCTTAGAGGGCAGGGCTTGCTGCATCCAGCATATAACCAACCACCTTGTTTCCATTAGACTTGGCTTTCTGTAGAAAAGCCCACACTCCAGCACTTTCCAAAGTGCTGCTACTAAGTAGCTCTGACATGCCATTTTTTTTATTTCTGCATAATAGTAATGACTATGAACTGTCAGTCAAGACAGCCATCATCCTACCAGGTGCTGATGCTGGAACAAGACCTGCTAAGGCGGCTGACACATGTGAGATCTCTCAGTGATGCCCTGGGTGTTCCCTACTCGTGAGTCCTTAGATGTGCAACTTGTCACACTTCTGTGACTCTCTCTATCTGCATACAGCATGACACACAAGCAGGCAGCTGTGGGACTCTACGGGCAGCTATGTGACAAAAGTCTACTCTCTCAGAGTAGTGAGAGAAGGGAAGGCATACTTTTCTATTTTACCTACTAGAGCTACCCAAACTTTCAGGCAAAGGAAAGGCACGAGAAACCAGAGAAGCTTGGCGGTACTAGCTTTAACTCCTCAGTCCCTAAGATGCTGGCTGGTAACAAGTTTTGAAATAGAAGAATCATAAGTAGGTATTTCACCCAGAAATTCAGCCATGCAACCATTCACTCAACATTATTAAAACCTAATCTAAAATTATTCCAAATACATCTAAGTGTTGGATGCAGCAGACAAGATTTCTGTACTTACTCATTTACACTACAAGACAAACAGATAAATGAAAAATAAGCAAATAAATAAAGATTTCATATAAATATTATGTATAAAGTGCAAACATTAGTGCCAAAGCAATTCAATGTGTTAATTATTCTGAGAGCTTCCTACCAGCCCTAAACTGAATAAAATCTAAGAATATTATTGAGTTCAGTTTCCTAGACTACATGCCTGACTCCTGTAGCTGAAGAGGTAGCATAGTGGCCATCTACATTGGCTGTTCTTCCAGAGGACCTGGGCTTCATTCCCAACACCCACAGAGAGGCTCACAACCTTCTGTAATCCAGTCCCAGAGGATATGATGCCCTCTTCTAGCCTCTGTGGGTACTGCACACACATGACACAGGCAAAACACTCATACACAAAAGTTGGGAAGAAAAAAATAAAAGAGGCTACCTGCCCACAAGAGTGTTGTTCTTTAAGTGGGGGAAGTTAGACACATTCAGGTTGGTGGTTGTACTGTGTTGAAGGTATCATATCTTTATATTCTGTGCAGGGACACACACTGTCCATTGCCTCAGCTTTCTGGGTTACAGACTATGTTGTCCATAGTCCTGGATTCTGGAGGGACGTGGGGTGATGGAACTTCAAATCCTCATATTGCAGCCTCGGGCTAATATGTGTCTGAAAGTCTTAGCCACAACTTAATGACATACAGCATAAGAAGCAGGTTAGGAGTGATCAGCTATTTGAGAAGAAAACCTCACTGATCACTGTCCCCTGACCCAACTGATCACTGTCCCCTGACCCAACTGATCACTGTCCCCTGACCCAGCTTGCCTCCTCCAGCCTTACCTTGCCTCTAATATTTGAGGATTCTCAGCTCTAGACACTTAGGGAATGAGGCCATTGTTACTTCTCCCTCCCTCTTCTCTCTGCCTTCAGCTTATTTTCACCAATGCATGGTTTCTGAAGTTGTTAATTAATTAAATGTTAGTCACAGTTCTAGTGCCAAGTGGTGTTGCTATGTAGACAGATGCTCAAGGCATTTTGTGATGCCAATAATCATTAAACTGATCTTTTTAAAGGGAGTAAAACAATGTCTGTATGTTCGTTCAGAGCTAGAACCTGTCAAGGCTATGTCTCAAGCTATATACTGGGTTCACAAATGTAGAGCCTGCTTCTGACTTCTCATCCAATGAGGATGTGTAGCAATGATTCCAGGAAGAGCTACTGTCACCCTTCCTCTCTTCACACTGCCTATTCTTGTTCTCCCTGTTTCTTCTCCCTGACTATCCTTTCTCCAAGAGCTAAGCAAGACTTTGCCATCTTCTTGCTTTTTCTATTTCCAGAATCCCAAGACACTGGGACATAGGCTCCCCTGATTCCTTCCTCAACTAATTGGATTGTACCTCTTATGCTCACAAAACCCCTATGGCTAGAAGAACCTCCTGGTATAACTCTCTCAGTAAGGCTGAGAGCTTAAGCAAGTTATCCAGTGTCAAATGACTATGGAGCTAGCTGCTTCCTGTAGGAGCCTTCCTCTGCTCCTAAGACAAGTCCAGGGAAAGACATTCAAGGCCAGGATTACCTGCTTAGAACAGGGGCTGTAGCGCATGCCTATAACCCCAAGGATGGGGAGGTGGAGACGGGCACATCCCTGGAACTTGTTAACCAGCCAGCCCAGGCAAATCAGCTAGTTTCAGATTCAGTGAGAGATCCTGTCTCAAAAACAAAGCTGGAGAGCGATTAAAGATGATAGCTGACATCAATTTAGACATGTGCACACACCAAACATCACCTGCCAATCAGAGACAGAGGAGTAAAAGCAAGAATTCAAGCGATTAAAAATTGAGTAGTCAGTGAGGGATCCATGCTGACCCCTCCTGAAGTCTATTGATGGGAAAGATGATAACCGCAAAATGAAACAGAGATGCAGAGGTGGATGAATGGTTAAGACGAACTCCAGTTCCCAGAAATTGGAGCCCTCTTCTGACCCCTGCAGGTCCCAGGCACATGTGATACACATACATACATGCATGCAGGTGAAACATTCCTCATATAAAATAAATATTTTAAAAAGTTAAATGGAGATAAGAGTGAAACATGAACAGGTTGGTGGGCAGACAGCAAAACTCTTTACTAGAAAAGATTCAAATCGTGAGAATGGGAATTCACCCTGGAAGGTTTTGAAGAAATAGAAGTCAATAAGATAAAAGCTATAAGAGGGAACTGACCTCTTAGCTCATTCTACCACGAGCAATGCTTTTGGCTCGAAACTTCATAAGGATAGGGGCCATTTAAGGGTCTGCTTGACACTTCATTCAGTTCCTGGCACATAGTAGAAACTCTGTAATATCTATTGAATGAGTAAATGACTGAACACTAATACAGGAATTTTCCACTGGTGTATGCATGCAAAACTTCAGACCTAAATTAAAGAAAGGGCAGAGGGAGAGACAAGAAGCAAGGGGAGCTGACCTGCAGCACAGATGCCTACACTGTCCTCCTTGGTTGGTGTACTGAACAGCAACCAGGAAACTAAGACAAACTGTCAGTGGTGGCTGCCACAAAGAGAAACTGACAGTCCTGGCAACTTCAATGCTGATTGGAACTGTACATTACAGCACCAAGTTATTTATCATCCTGAGTTCTAAATGTGAAGTGAAATTTATCATGCAAATCTTTATGTGAATAACAGAGTAGTTGGTGCCCTTGACAGAAATGTTACCTCCCCCCAACCTGAAGTGTGTGTGTGTGCTTGACACATGGATGACATTCAAATTATTTAATGACTAGTGTGACCCAGAAGCCTGGCAGCAAATCAGCTCTAAAGTGTCCAGTCTGCCCAAAGTGGTCCAAAGTGGCTGCTATTTAGGTTGAGGCTCAGAGACAAAGGGTGTGTGTGTGTGTGTGTGTGTGTGTGTGTGTGGTGTGTGTGTGTGTGTGTGTGTGTGTGTGTGTGTGTGTGTGTGTTGTGTGTGTGTGTGTGTGTGTGTGTGTGTGTGTGTGTGTGTAGAAGTCAGAGAACAGTCTTGGGTGTTGTTCCTCAGGTGGTGTCCAGCATTTTCATTTTCAGACAGGGTCTCTCACTGGCTGTCTGGCCAAAAAACTCAGGAGGCTTCCCATCTCCATCTCTATCAGCTTCATCATCTCCATCTCCCCAGGATTGGGATTACAAGCACGGTCCACCACACACAATTTTTCTTATGTACCAACTCCACAGCTTTTCTGGGGATCAAACTCAGGTCATCCACCTCGACAATCCCAGTACAATTGTTTACAGGGTGAAAAAGAGAACAAGCATATAAAGCAACCTTGCATGCCTTCAGAGGAACTTCTTCCCCATTAAATCTTAGCCTAATACTTCCCTATCCATTACAGAAGAGACTCACTGTTCCTTCAACTTTGTCCTCAGGCACTGGCAGCCCCCCAAACTGGCCACTTGCCCAATCTCTGTCTTCCTTGACTCATCTGCCTCTTAGGCCAGCAGCACCGTGTGAGACCTGACTTTCATTAATGCCAATCACTAGCCTGCAAGTATCCTGACGGTCACCCATCCAAAGAAGTACCAAACAGACCAGGTTCTTCACAAGACTTAGGCACAAAAAAGGGGCAGAGATACATGGAGGGGAAAACTAAGCTTTAAGAAGTAACAGACTGGGCTGGTGAGATGGCTCAGCGGGGAAGAGCACCCTACTGCTCTTCCGAAGGTGATGAGTTCAAATCCCAGCAACCACATGGTGGCTTACAACCACTTGTAATGAGATCTGATACCCTCCTCTGGTGTGTCTGAAGTCAGCTACAGCATACTTATGAATAATAATAATAAACGAATCCTTGGACCAAAGAAGAGCAAGTGGGACCCACTGGAGCGAGCGGGGCTGGCCGGAGCCAGTAGGGCCGAACAGGGATGGCCAGAGTGAGCGGGGCCGGCCGGAGTGAACAGGGTTGACCGGAACGAGGGAAAAAAAATAAAAAAGAAGTAACAGACTGAGACTGAAGAGATGGCTCAGAGGTTAAAAGCACTTGTTGCTCTTGCAGGGATCCTGTGTTCAGCACTGAACTCTTACATGGTAGTTCCAAACCATCACTAATTCCAGTTTCAGGGGGTCCGACCCTCTCTTCTCACTTCTGAGGGCACCAGGCATGCACACAGTGCACATACACCATACAAAGAAAACATTTGCCAGGCAGTAGTGGCACAGGCCTTTAATCTCAGCACTTGGGAGGCAGAGGCAGGTGGATTTCTGAGTTCGAGGCCAGCCTGGTCTACAAAGTGAGTGCCAGGACAGCCAAGGCTACACAGAGAAACCTTGTCTTGAAAAAACAAAACAAAACAAACATGCAAACAAAAAAACCCCCCCCAAAACAAAGAAAACACTCATCTAAACAATTTTTATTCAAACAAAAAGGAATGGCAGAATCACTGTACCTTAGCAGCTAAGAATGTAATCACTTGAGTTTTCTGTGGGTCATAGAAAGAGACCCCATTCCTATGTTTGAAAGACTGAAACCAACTACAAAGATAATATACTTCTGATCATGGCTTATGGTATTAAAAAATTCTCTGAGTCCTACATTATATTTTGTATTATAAAACTTAAAGTAGGCAGTTTGTGGTGGTGCATACCATTAATCCCAGCACTCAGGAAGCAGAGGCAGGCAGGTCTCTGTGAGTTCCAGGCCAGGCCAGCCTGGTGTACTAAGCAAGTTCCAGGACAGGCTACCCAGAGAAACCTGTCTCAGGAAACAAAACAAAACAGAACAAAACAAAACAAAACAAAACACTTAAAGTATTTCTGATGGTAGGTCTGGTGAAAACCCAGAAATAAGTTTGTCAGAAACTCACAGGTAATCCCATAACCATTATGACTCCCAGGAAATGTGGGCTCATCCTATAGGATGACAGACAGTTGACCAGCATTCCATACCATTAGAGGATGACATGAGTCCCTCCCCAGAGTGGAATACTGAAGAACTAGCTTCCTGTACCTGAGCATGGTACTACATTTGATGAATGGGCCTCTAAAAGGATGATTATCCAAAGGATAAGCCCCATTTCTATCTGTCTGGAGTCTCTGAAATGAGAAGAAACTTGAGGATAAAAAGGCTCAGAGGATACGTGTCCCACAGAGGAAAAACTTAGTCCTTTCTACAGTAAGGGAAACTTGGCTAGTTTATCTGGCTGGATCTGGCAGCTGAGAGAGGGTAAGATGTAAAGAAAGACTGGCAAGTAGATTTGCATGGTGGAGGGTAGAGGGAAAGTGAAATAGCAAACCAGGGCGTGGATCAGGGTACCAGAGCCAGCCACAGAAGTAGAGATGTGACCACCAAACAGACCTAGATGAGCTGGAGTAGAGCAGGGAGATGGGGAGCACACCTGGAGCCACCCCCTAAGACCCCAGAATGTAACACAAAGCCCCCATAGATGTCTTGGCTAGAGACAGGGAGAGTGGCATTAGAGAGAGAAGGCATTTTGGGTAATGCATTGACAAGGAAGGGTCACTGTGAAGGTTGTGACCACAGGACAACAAAATGGTCTTTTGGAAAAGTGAATTAAGTGGTACTGCTAGATTAGCATATTAAGACATGATCTGAAAATTAGAAAGGTACTTTTGAAAATACCTACCTTGATTTATCTTTGTTCACAGTAATGTCTAACAAGCAGTGTTTATTCAATAAATGATAACTATGATGCAAATGTCCTCTGAAAACAAGTGCTTTCGTCCTTTGACTGTCTCCTAGAATAAACAAATGGACATCAGGATTCATATATCAAATTCCACTGAGTTTGGCCCATGTGGGTCGATTTTATGCAGCCCAATGATGCCTGGTGAACCAAAAGAACAGAGTTTCTAGATCTTGAAAGCTTAAGGTCTAGTGTGGAGTTCTCTGGTGGAAACCAATGGGAATAGATTTGTTACTAAAATTAAAAATTAATTTATTGTCCAGGCATGGTAGCACACACCTGAAAGCTTAGCATTAGGACTGAGGCAGGAGGATTACTGAGATTTAGATGACAACCTTAGATTTGGGGTGTAGCTCAGTTCATAGAGTGCTTGCCTAGCATGCACAACATCTTGAGTTATGTCCTACATAAAACAAGACATGGTGGCAGCAGGAGAGTTGGGCATTCAAAGTCATCCTTAGCTACGTAGTAAGTTCAAAGCCAGCTTGGGATACATGGTGAAGCCTTGCCTAAACATAGACAGGCAGACAGATAAACAGACAGACAGATAGATGATTGATAGATGATAGATAAACAGGCAGATGATAGATAGATAGATAGATAGATAGATAGATAGATAGATAGATAGATAGATAGAAAGATAGAAAGAATAAAAGACTGGGGAGATGGCTCATTTGGTAAATTACTTGCCTGGAAAGTGGTCTGAGTTCAGCCCCACGAGCCCACATCCTGAGACACAGTGGCACGGCAGGCACTTGAAATCCCAGCCATGGCCAGCCAGAAGGCCCAGATGAGCAGACCCTGAGAGCTCGATGGCCACTTGGAGAAGTTCCAGGACAGTGAGAGACCCCATATCAAACCAAAGGGATAAGGCACGTGAGGAATGACACCCTCTGATCTCTACCTGTATCCACACGTGTGCACACAGAGCTGCACATGCATGTATGCCCGCTGATACAAATTTGCATACACGCATAAGGGCCAGCATCAAAGCAGCTTCAAGGACCTCAGTCATGGCTATATGTTAACCCTTTCTTTGGCCCTGCCTTTACCTTCTGTACCTCTTTTTTTACAACTCAAAATGCATATTCCTGGGGGGAAAGTTATTGCCACCAATACCCAATACTTGGACAAATGTTGGAGGTGGACAGTAGAGCTTTCCTATTGACAAGCCTGTTAAAAACACATAGTAGGGGCTGGTGAGATGGCTCAGCGGGTAAGAGCACCCGACTGCTCTTCCAAAGGTGATAAGTTCAAATCCCAGCATCCACATGGTGGCTCACAACCATCTGTAACGAGATCTGCCGCCACTCTTCTGGAGTGTCTGAAGACAGCTACAGTGTACTTACATATAATAAATGAAATAAATCTTAAAAAAAAAAAACACATAGTAGCCAGGCAGTGGTGGCACACACCTTTAATCCCAGCACTTGGGAGGCAGAGGCAGGCAGATTTCTGAGTTCGAGGCCAGCCTGGTCTACAGAGTGAGTTCCAGGACAGCCAGGGCTACACAAAGAAACCCTGTCTCGGAAAACCAAAAATAAAAGCACATAGTAGATGCCCATCATTATATAATCTCTGGTTTTGGTTTATCTTAGAATCACAGCAATTGGGGGGGGGGGGCTCTCTGACAACTACCTTCCCAAACTAAGTCTGAAAAAGATAGAAATTAATATAAAAAAACTGATGGAGAAAGTTTAAGATACTACCTTATAATAATCGACAGAGCCTACATTAGTGAGGCACGTCTTTGCAAGATGGGGTGGTTGGTGTGAATCTGAATCAGTGTTAAAGCTGGAGCCTGGCTCTTCCTCCCAGCCCCATGCTCACAGAAACAGAACTTAGACTCAAACATATTTACAGATGCCTTGGCAGAGCAAGACTCTACTCTGACTAGAATTATGGTGTAAGATATCCCATCTATTTTAATATTTTACCACATGGCTGGTTGCCTGTGTTCAGGTACCATGCGTCCATCTTCTCACATCTTCCCAGGTTGATCTCCAGTGCCTGGCTCCATCCTAGAATCCTTTTTCCTCCTGGATGCTCCACCTCTATTTTCTCCCTTAGCCATAGGCTAAAGGCTTTTTAATTGACAGGTGATGCATCTGTACAATACAGCAGATGTTCTCTCTACAGATCAGATTAGAGTCGAATGACCCTTTTGTGGACAGCGTGTGGCAAGTGACATTGCTGCTTTCAGCAGAGCACATGTAGGACTGCTTTTCATCCAAAGCCTCTCAGTTTTTAAAGTTGTTACCAAAAAGCGGTTTAGTTTAAACAAAAGCAAACTTTAATTCTTTCAGCAAGAACAAACTTTACCATTAATTCTTTCAGTAAGATCAAAAGTATTCCACGTGGGCATTCACATAGTAGAATATTTATTTATTTACTTACTTACTTACTTACTTACTTACTTACTTACTTATTTAGACAGGGTTTCTCTGTGTAGCCCCTGGCTGTCCTGGAACTCACTTTGTAGACCAGGCTGACCTCGAACTCAGAAATCCGCCTGTCTCTGCCTCCTGAGTGCTGGGATTAAAGGCGTGCACCACCAAGCCCTGCTCCACATGGTAGAATTTTTAAAGCTATTCTTAGCTGTTCAAAACATACATGCCTAAATGTGAAAATTCTCAAACACAGTTTAGTTTTGATTCTTTATCATGGAATAGCCAAACCCATCAGAGGAAGCAACTCGGCTGTTTCCACTTGCAGCATCCAAGGTTGTATTGGTAATCTCATCACACAGAAACATGACAGAGGAAGGAGAGTCCTGTGGGCCAGGCCCAGTCACAGTCATCCTTCCACAGACTGGGGATGTAACTGCAAGGGAAGCTGGGAAATGTAGTATAAGGGAATATTCACTTTGGCAAACAGTCACTAATCTCTGCCATGGGGGTAGGTTCATCTGGGCAGGATCATTTTCTAGTCACACTGCTCCTTGCACTAAGCATGTGGTAGGACTCCATAATCATTTGTCCGGCCTGGGAAATTGGCTCAGTCAGTAAAGTGTTTGCTGCACAAGCATGGAGACCTGAGTTTAGATGTCTGGCATTGAAAGAGTAGTACGTAACCAAAGACAAAATAGAGTCCCTTGTGTCAGGGGGGAAAGTGAACCTTTAAAAATACCGATGGCTCTAGGTACTGGGCAAGCCTTTCCTGGAACAATCACAGAATAGCCAACGCCCTCTGAATATCTCTGTGAAATGTCTCAATGCCCCAGGAGGTTGCCTTAGGTAGCACATGACTTAA
>LR755128.1:538188-589332 GCA_902729485.2 Mus minutoides
TCCCTTGCCTCCTACCTGGGTATCTTGCTGATGTTTAAACTAGCCAATCATGTGAAACCGCACCAATTTCCCCAACCCCCCTACCCCATTGTTATAAAAGCTCCTGATTTTCGAGCCATGAGGTCGACCCCCCTGTCCCCTGCGTGGGATACGGGTCGGGTCGTCCCGGAGCTCCGATTAAAAATCCTCATGCTTTTTGCATCAAGACAGGTCTCGTGATTCGTGGGGTGCACGAACAACCCGTGTTTGAAATAGGGGTATTTCTGGTTGGATCTTACAGCATCCATACACAATGTCAGGTAGCACAGCAAGGGTCTGTAATCCTAGTACTGGGGAGGCAGAAGTAGGCATGGGGCTAGCTGGCCATCTAGTCCAGCCGAATCAGTGAGTCCTGTGTTCACTTAGAAATCCTGCTTCAGAAATGAAGGTGGAGAGTGACTGAGCGAGAAAAGCACTGATGTCTGCCTCTGGCTTCCATATCTATGTATACACAAACAACACATACGCTTGAAAAACTACCATGAACTAAATCTTAATTACAGCTCTGCCATTTTCTAATTGTGTACATTTAGGCAAGTTACTTAACATTTCCTGAGCCTGTTTCAGCATATAATGAAAATGAAAATGGTTGTGATTTGCTTCCCTAACCATGCCAAGTACAAGAAAGGGTAACAGCTGAAAATATACCAACTAAAATAATAGCGACCATTTCATGGCTCCTGTCTTTTCTACTGTGTTTATGAAATGTCTCTCTTTGGTTTATTCCCAAATGTTTCTGAGAATGGGTTCTAGCAACCTGGAAACGGTGGTTTGTATTTTCTCTGTTTCTGTCATCTCTCTGTTTCTTTGTCTCCATCTGTGTGTGTGTGTGTGTGTGTGTGTGTGTGTGTGTTTTCTAGATTATGTATTCTTGGAAGTGGGTACAGCTGCAGCTGGTTGACAACATTTGCTTATCGTGTGTGAGGCCCTAGGTTTGTGCCTTAGCACCTCAAAACCTTTATAAATTCCCACATAACTACAGTCATCCAAGTTGTTGCTAGAGCCACTAGTTCCCAGCTTCCTGGCTTTAGCCCCGGCAGTGAAGCCTGCTGCCCAATGATCAAGCACTAGACTGAGGCTGCCTTTGTGTTGCCAGATCAGTGTGTGCTTGCTGCTGGCTTCCACAGTCCCTCTGGGGCTGTCCAGGCTACACTCTCCCACATAAGCTGCCCCGCAAGGCTGTCTTGGAGTCACATTACTTTCTCTAATAGCTTTTTTTTTTAAGATTTATTTTATTTATTATATATAAGTACACTGTAGCTGTCTTCAGACACTCCAGAAGAGGGCGCCAGATCTCGTTACGGATGGTTGTGAGCCACCATGTAGATGCTGGGTTTTGAACTTATCACCTTCGGAAGAGCAGTCGGATGCTCTTACCCGCTGAGCCATCTCACCAGCCCCTCTAATAGCTTTTAATATCTTTGTTTATGTCTGCTCTTTTGTTCACTTCCTCTAAACTAAGGTAGGAATCTACAAACACCGTAGTGATATGGGGCTACAGATCTGCCCCACCATCCTTGGAATGAGTTCTTTCTTAGGGCATCTTTGATTCTTCAAGCAGATAGATTCTTTCCGTCTACTACAAATGTCTGGATTTCTTAGAACTTTGAGATAAATCAAGATGAGGCAGCCAAGCTGAGATTTCATGAACCCCATTTCTACCCTTTTGTGCTTTGCTGGGCGCTGATGTTGGCATTCAATATTTTTACAAAAGAGCCAGAATTGTTGGTGACATCAAGAAGATACCCAGTGAGTGTTTGAGGCCCTTTTGCCATTACCCAAGTTGGTAGATATATCATCCATTCTTCTAAAAGGAGTCCTCTGACTACATACACCCTTGAATTCTGCATCCTTGGGACAGCTGACATGTTGGACTACCTTGATAACTAGGCCAATATCGTCAGTTAACAGTCTTGTATGCAGAACCAGGAGTACTTAATTTTTCACAAAAGGAACCTGATATAGGCCACCAAGGAGTGATATCACAAAGGAAACATATTTACACATTATTTTTCCAGTTATTTTGATATTTACTATTCCCTGGGAAGCTGGTAGTACCAGCTGTCCCTAGAGCTGTGTATGAGCCCCATGGGTGTCCTGAGAGGAAATTGATGTCATACCTTGAAATCTAAATGGAGAAGAGGGAAGGAAACATTAAAAAGAGAAAATAGAAAAAATATTGCAACACATGCCGTCTGGATGATTTGTAGCAGAAAAGAAAAGAACCCTGGGAAACAAGAGGAAGTCCAAATGACAAAGCATGAAAAGTGGAGGGGCTGGGCCTGGAGAGCCGCCTCTAACTGCTCTGGTAACTGCAAGTGTGAGACATTATAAAAGAAGCGAAAACCTGGGAGAACCTTTGGATGGGTTGGATATGGGACACTATGGAGAAAGGGAGACAGAAACAACCATGATATTCTAAACTTGACATGCTGCTTCATGATCCCCAGCTAAAGCCCTGGGGTTGGGGTTAGAAGGCCATCCCCATCACTTTAAGCAAGTCCTTTGTCTGCTTTGACTCATTTCCCTCTGTGGTAAAGTGCCTTTATTTAACCCTTTGGTGTGCTTGTCAAGCACAGATAAGAGAATTCTGCAAGAATGTACCATGCATCACTCCAGGGACTTCCTCGGGAATCTGGGAAGGGAATACAATTTGCATAAGAATCCAGGAAATTCAATGGTAACCACACCAAAAATGCTGGCCTAATTTTACTGGGGGGTAAAAGAGGTGGAAGGGCAGGAACCAAGGATGGAGGAGTCAGACACATTTTTAAGGAGATAGGTCTTCAGTTTCTCCATATCATATGGGGTGTGGCTCAACAGGAACCAAAGCTTACCTGCACATGCACTGTAGAGTAAGCCTATGAAGACACCTGAGAAACAGTCAGTGACATTTCTATGCAACGAAAACCTTGGCAGAGCTAGAGCCTCACTCATCAGGACCTTTGCACGCTTGGTAGTGTGACATGCCCATAAAGCAGCCCAAGGAAGACTTTTGAAATGATGGTGATGTGGCGTGGGCAGCAACAAAAGAAAGAAAAAGCAAGCATAAAATGGGAAATTAAAAGCAATGCTGTTGCACAAGACCTGTGTAAACTCAGGCCACACCAGATGACCTCATAGATGGGGATGGGCATGAAGTCTCACCCCTAGCTGATGAGCATGGACAGGACGGGCATGAAGTCTCACCCCTAGCTGATGAGCCACTGGCAATTGATAGCTGCGGGTGTGTGTGTGTGTGTGTGTGTGTGTGTGTGTGTGTGAGTTTTTTCTAAGGCTGAAGATAAGTTGATCACATTTCAGGGTAAGGTCACATCCAATAATTTTTGGGGCAGCACAAATTTTTGTTTTGTTTTGTTTTTCTTTAAAGTTTATTTAATACAACATAAACTCCAACTTCACTGAGGTGGCTGAGCATGTCTACGACCAAAGCCACCTCTAAACTGGAACTCAGTTGCTGAGCCAGCCCCAGCCTCAGCTTTCTTGTCAGCTCCAGGGGGCACAGCACTCCTGCTGGTGTCTCTGTCAGCCTCCCCTCTTCTGAATCTTGCAGGCCGCTCACCCTCTGGACCTTTGGGCCGAGGCCTGCCGGTCTCGGGACGGCTGCGGCGCAGGGTGGTGGGCACTGCGCAGGGTGGCAGGCACGATCTCCAGGGGTAGGTGCAGGTAGTCTCGGAGATACTGGATGCCCTCATTCGTAAGGTACCAGTAGAAATGTCTCCAAGCAAACTGCTCCTTCACCTAGCCTCGAGACTTGAAAGACAAATTGAACTTGATTGTTTTTTTATTTTATTTTATTTATTTTTACTTTTTTGCTTTTCTTTTTGGTTTTTATTTTCTTTTTAATAAATAAATATTTTTTTTTTTTTTTAACTACTGAGCCATCTTGTCAGCCCTCTTTTTGTCTTTTCGAGACAGGGTTTCTCTGTGTAGTCCTGGCTGTCCTGGAACTCACTCTGTAGACCAGGCTGGCCTCAAACTCAGAAATCTGCCTGCCTCTGTATCCCAAGTGCTGAGATTAAAGGCGTGCGCCACCACTGCCCAGCTATTTTTTATTTTATATATTTATTTTTAATAAGGAAACACAGTTGGGTGGGTAGAGAAGGGGTTGGATCTGGGAAGAGTTGAGGCAGGGATTGAAAATGAGTAAAGCACAGTGTACAAAATTCAGAAAGAACTAATAAAAAGATATCTGTATAAAATGAAGGGGCAATGCTGAGAAAAAGTTATTTTTCCATTAGATTCAACTACAAATAAACCTGTGATAAGAGATTTGTGTGTGCCTAGGAATGGACATCAGTGGGCTAAAGTGCACTTCATGTAAGAACTATGACATAGATAAGCTTAGTGACACACGTTTGTAATCTGAGTGTTCAAAAAGTTGAAGCAGAAGGTTGTGAGTTGGAGAGCAACAAGAACTACATAGCAAGTTCAAGGCCAGCCTGAGTAACACAGGGGATGTGGGTCAGTGGTAGAGCACTTGCCCACAGGGCTGTGAATCTGAAGGAAGTGGTGGTAAGAAAACAAACTTCCCTTGTTATGCTTGAGAAGAAAACTCTTTGTAAACTAAATTATTTTGTGTGTGCAAAAGAGAGAATTTATTATTTGGAGGAGTTCTGTGATGTGTTTTCAGGTAAAGCAAAGCTCTTGACATAAAGTGAGTAATTGACTCAGTTTATTAAATAAATACACAAATCATTTGCCCAGTTTATCATGTTTTTTAGGACTGTATTGTCTTCTAGTAGGATCCTTTGTTTCAAAGTAAGAGTGTATGTCAAACCAGACTTTCAGCTTCAGATACCATTTTTTACCATCTATCCCAAATATGTCTTCTTGAATATGTTCACTGGAAATGGTATAGCCTATTTCTTTTCAAAAGTAACCATAGAAGGGCTTAAGAAGGAACATGCCCAGAGCTGGACCATCATGTGCAGGAATGTGGGCTAATCAAGTCAAGAACCACCCCTTTGATTTTTGGACTAAGAAACACAGCAGTCATGGCTGAACCAGAAGGAATGAGAAGTTTCCAATGAAAGAGACAGGGAGCAATGAGAAAGCAGAAAAAAGTTATCAGTAGAAAAAGATAAATGGAGCGAAGAGAGAAGCTGAGAAGCCAGAAGCCAAAAACAACGTGTTTGGTGCCAAGGAGACAGCCTCCCGATTCCAGCTTCAGTGTGTGGACATACTTATCATGATGCACATCTTCACCAGAGGTGTAGCATCTGACAATGGCTACCACTTATTGACGAGTACTTCCTGGGATCCAAGCCTTCTCTTCCCTGCAATATTTCTTTTTTTATTTGCACGATGTCTGTGAGGCCAGCATTATGATCATCTTCATCGGTTGATGAGAAACCTAAGACCTAATGAGATAGCAGGTGGTTCAAGGTCATGAACCACCATCAAGTATTAAACACTTCAACCCAAGCTCTGAACAACGTGGTCCTGCCTTTCCTTCACCAATAACTAGAACACATAGACTAAGCAACTTGCCCATTCAGAGGCCAGAAGGCAGAACTTTCTTCTCCCCACCATTTTGAAATATTAACATGAATCTTATTGGTTTATACCAGAAAAATCAAGTAAAAAAATCACTTATCAGATTAGATTAAAATTGTACTTGTATAATTGTTTAACGGACATAGGGCACTTGCCTGCCCCAGGCTCCTTCCTTCCCAGGAAGAAAAGAATAAGAGGAGAAAAAGAGCTGTGCAATATGGACATAGGAGAGAAGATTAGAAAGGTGCTTGTGAAAGGGAGTTTTCTTTAAAAGTAGGTTAAGAGGAAGGCCAGCAAGAGAGGACAGTAGCAAGAGACGCTGATGGGTGGAGGGTCCAGAGTGTTTGTCTCCTAGGAATGTCAAGAGGCCAAATGGAATGTGACCCATCCTGTATTTGGAGGGTGAGGTCCCAAGCACGTTGGGGAAATCTCTTTGAGTCAGGTGAGCAACAGGGTGTAAAGGCTGACAGAACAGAGACACATGAATAAACAGCTGATTCATCAGTCCTTAAGAGGTTGTTAGAGGCCAGCTGATGGCGCTAAAACAAGATAAACACACCACAGGAGATGAGCACTTGAAGCATGAGCTCCTGTCTGCAGCAAATGGCATTGTCCCTGCAATATGAGAAAGCAATGTCCCCATAGGAAAGGAGGTCTGAATCTCAAGAACATAGTCAACATTTTTTTTTTTTTTTTTTGGTAAGGAAAGGTTCCCTTTGAAAAACTCAACACCCTAACACTATCAGCCATCACCCCGGGGAAAGGTTTTCAGTAAAAATCAGTTTAGATAGTCATAAAACAATTTTTTAAAAATAAGATTACTTACTAGGGAAGATTGTTATCCTAGTTATAGGCATGCATACATTATACTGAAGGAAACTGTATTTCTGACTGAGGTTTACAACAAAAGAAGTAGAAAACCCCATCTTCTAGGGAAAGACTCTCTGCTGGAGATGACTTTCTTCATGCCCTCCTTTATTTTCCTTACTTCACATCATGAAGGCAAAAGGCCTCATTGTTTTTCAAATATATATTCTAGTAAACGTGTATTCTACTAGAAAATGTGGTTTTTTTTTTCAAAGTACCTCCTTCCCTGAGCCTGGAGTTAAAAGGTTGTCCTTCTCAATGTGGATCTGCTATAAAAATGTTAAGGTTTTAGCCAGAGTGATGGGACTTTAAAATATTAACTATCTGGTCATGATGACTACTGGATAATATGAATGAAGGTTGACCACCATTAGTCAATAGTAACTGGATGTCCTGGTGAACACCTGTAATCCCAGCAACTAAGAGACCAAAGCAGGAGGAGCCCTAGTTTAAGGACATCCTAAGCTCATGGGGAATTTCAAACCATCCAGGGCTAGAAGGGGCAGGGTGTGTGTCTAAAACCAAAATAAAACACAAACGCAAGCAAGCAAACAAAACCCAATAGGTCGATCACTTCTGAAGGTCACATGTTCTTGGCAAGACAGGATCAGTAGTATTTCTGCCAGCAATATTTATGAAATTTGAGAAGACAAGTCAGACCTAGAATTGATGAATTTTTATAAGACATCTTAGTGTCAAAAGATAATGGTGATATTTAAACTATGTTTTTAACATCAAAACTAGGAATAACTTAGATATGATGTGGGAGAAAGTAATAGAAGTGAAATGCAAAGCATCTTTGAGGAAAGGCACAGTTGCAAACAAGACAGAGGAAAGGTTTTTTTTTTTTAAACAGTACTTATTACTTGTATAAACATGAGTGCTTTGTCTGCATGTCTTCACATTTCTTGTGGTATAGTTATGAACTGGTTCATAACTAGCTAGAAATCAAACCCATGTCCTCTGGAAGAACAGCCAGCACTCTTAACCACGGAGCCATCTCTCTAGCATTAATGTCTACAGGAACAGGCAGAAGAGAAAGCCAAAAGGAAGGCTTAGAAGCCACAAGGCAATGGAATGAGAATGTTTGGATCAGCCCAAGTGTGGAAGAGAGAGGGGAACATAAGAAGAATGCTTGGTGCAAAGGAGATACTACATACATGTATACATGCATATGTACCTACATACATGGACAGAAACAGGGTATAGCTTGAACACTCCTCTTAGACAGGCAAGTATCCAGGGACTCACACTTGCTTTAGAGATCTGGGAGCCAAAACTAATCTCAGAGATGAGGCAAGATTGGCCTGTGGGTGTAATTGATGGAGCCAAGGGAAAGATAGCATCCATGAGCAAAGCTGGGAGTGTGACAAACAGAGAGTCCCACGGAAGAATGGGGCCAAAGGATCTGGGCAAAGAGCAGAAATGGGCAGGTGCTGGGCAGAGGAACAGGAGCTAGAGCCTCTAGGACAGAGCAAGCTGTTTCCAGTGACAGGTGGGAGGTAGAGCCTTGGGCTTTCCCAGGGCACAGGAGGATCATCACAGGGGATTTCTACAAGGTTGTTTAGGATGCTAAGCTGGTTTTACATAAATGAATGGAACAATCTCTTCTTGGATCAATAAATGAATGGAAGCAATCCTTTAACAAGAAGTAATAGCAGCAACTGGAACAGAGAGTAAGAATAGTGGCAGCTAGACAGATAGGTGCCACGGTGACTCAGCACTCAGCTGCGCAGAAGCCAAAGAACCAGGAGTTTGAGACCAGCCTGGGCTACACACTGTGATCTTGTCTCAAAACCAACCAACCAAACAACCAACCAAACAAACAAACAGGCCAAAAAACCAAACTTCTCTCTCTGCCTGCTATGGATTTGGTTTAAGTCTTAGTACCATAATTCACTGATGTAAATGGATATATATGACAAGTTATGTGGCCACTCCCTGACTCCTTCCACTTTATCTTCTCTTAAAACGAAGACCATAGTAAGTGCTTTTGCACTCTCTTCTTAGACGATCATATCCACCCCCATCGTGTGTGAGGCTGGAGGGATGTCTCAGTGGTTAAAATTCAGGACTGTTTTTGCTGAGGACCCAAGTTCAGTTGCCACCACCCACACTGGGCAGCTCACAACCACTTGGAGCTCCAGTTCCAGAAGTGTCTGACACCTCTGCCCTCCAGGAGCACCTGCAGTCATACACACACACACACACAGACACACACAGACACACAGACACACATACACACACGCATGCATACACACACATAAATGCAAATATATATGCACACTCATACACACAAGCAAATGCACACACACACATATATATGTATACATATATATATATATATATACACATGTACACACATACATACATATACACATACACAGATTTATACACATACACAGATTTATACACATATAGACACACAACACACATATACACACATACACACATTCATACACATGCACACACACATATATACACATATATGTACACACATATCCCTTAGGCATTTGGACAGCTTCCAAATTCATTCCTCTACCCAAACCTCTCCTCTAAGTTCCAGACCTCTGTTATCAAGCATAACTCAAACATAACAAAGACAAAATGAAATTCTTTAGGTCCCCTTGACCCTGGACCTTTCCTGACTGACTCATCTACTGTATATGTTGGCATTCTGGATTCCTCTTCTTCCTTGACCCCAACATCAAGTCCAAATAGTTCTTCCCACTGCCATGACAAATCTTTCTTAAGTTCCTTTGTCCTTACCTAGGAGCAAATTCAGGATCTCCATGAAACAACAAAACCATCTTTGTCTCTCCTTCCTTCCGAACACCACCTTCTTCCCTGCCCCCAACTCCTTCTGGTTTTGTGCAGGTTTCCATAGCCCTGTTTGAGTCCAAAGGACTTAGCATAGCATTCAAGGTCCTTCTCAGAACCTTCTTATGGTTCTGTCTTTGTTTTACCAGCTTTATAAATACCTGGCCTTATCACCTATTTGGAATGTGTCTCTTCAATTCTGTCTCAGCCTTCATCCTCCAAAGCCCCGCACCCAAGGACCCTGGGTAACAGATTTCCAAGTTAGTAGAATTTAGTTTTGCCCAGAAGTGTGGAAGGCAGATTAGTGAGCCAATTAAACCAGTATTTTAAGAGTGAGAAAATGTGTTGTGGTGTGTGTGTGTGTGTGTGTGTGTGTGTGTGTGTTAGTGTGTTAAGGCATATACATCTAAAGGTTCAGCTTTTGGGGGGTGGTGGGAGATTCCCTTTTTTGCTGAGGCAGGTTGGAAGAATTCAAGATCATCCTTAAGATAAGGGGACCAACGTGGGAGCTGGGCTCTCCCTGCAGTCACTCTTTCTGCTTCTCTCTTGCTTTGCAGCTGCCTCTCTTGCCCTGTCGCTTCATCTTCCCACTCACAGTAGCACCACCATCTGCAGCCAGACAGTTGGGTTATCAGCCAACAGCGCACTTCCATGAAGTAGAGCAGCCCACAAAAGCCAGAATGATAAAAGATTTAAATCCAAGCAGTTTTCCTCCCTCCTCTGAGCTATCTACTTTGGGGTTCATTCATATCTGAACCTCAGAAATCTTCAGGAAGCTGAGAGGTAGTATGGAAAGGATAGTCTTCAGAGAGGAGACTTGACAATGGGGACAGATGCCTCAGATATATATGTCAGAGCAGGTTAAGAGCAATATATAATGCCCTAACTTCTTTGAAGCAGAAATAAGATACAAAATTAGGAAGTGGGCTTTCATGGAGAATGTCAGCTAAAACCTCATTTTAAATGCCACTTCCAGATAGAATTCCTTGCTTGACTATACATTTCCTATGCCTTCTGGAATAGTTAGGCCCTGTTTTGTTTAAGAGCCCCACCAATTGGTACAGTGCATAGCACTTAGTGGACACTCATTAAGACTTTGTTACATAAATGTAATCACTCTGGCATCTCAATGCTCTAACTTTCCCCTGCATTTTATACTTCATGGACTTTTTTTCTTTTAAACCAACTAGTTTTGTCTTCAGCATACTATGTGGTCACTCAAAAGAATACAGACAGCCTGGCAACAGAGGCCTTGAACAAGAAGCGTGGAATGTTACCGCTGCATAGAGCTTATCCTTACTTATATTCACTTCCCACACCACACATACCCACATGTTGGAAGGAAGACAAGTTGAGAAAACCCTGCTTTTCTCCCTAACATAGAGTAGAAACTGAGGCCAAAGGAGGCAGAATAATTGATCCAGGTCCTCCCTGTTTTGCAGTGGCAGAGCTAGAAGTCCTCAGGAATTTTCAGAAAGATGCTAAGCAAGCCAGAGTTCAATCAAGGCTCTGCCACATACACACCACTAAGGCATCGTGTGAGATCTCTGTGGACCTCCTCTTCCTCTGTAACAATGAATAACGATGCCTTCTTTACACACTTACCCTATGCTAGGACTGAATGACAAGAGGCTGACATGGAAAAGAATATAGAGTAGAAAAACATAAGAGTTTCCTTCTCTATCTCTGAGTGGACACAGCAGAGATTATTATAAGACAATGATTAAATTTCCTATTGGCTACTTTTTCCTTTCAAATCTTAAAGGTATTTTTAAATTTTTTTTTTTTTTGAGTGTGGGTGTTTTGCCTACATGTGTCTGTATCACATTCATGCAGTGCCCATGGGAGCCAGAAGAGGGTATCAGATTCCCTGAAAATGAAGTTACAGATGGTTGTCAGCCACCACAGGAGTGCTGGGAGTTGAACTGGGGGGTCTCTTGTAACAACAGATAGTGCTCTTAACTGCTGAGCCATCTCTCCAGTGCCTGGTTATTTTTCTTAAAGTCAATTTGAAAGTAAAGATAATATGCATAACAAATCGATATTTACAGTAATTTTAATTTAAAAGGCATTTCAACAACATTAATTCTTAAGAGTCTGGCATGTATACATTATCTGATAATACATGTACATACACACACAGATTTTTACACACCACACATTTTTCCTATCTTGATACCCAGCCTGCATATCAGTCAGCCGGCAGACAGGAGTACCCAGAAACCCAGGAAGCCAGGACAAGGGAGCCCCAAATCAGATGGATTCTGAGACATTTTCCCCCTTCTCTCAGGCTGAGATATTCTGCCATCTGTTTTGATTAAACCTTTCAAAATTCAACTTGTGTTTTTCCTTCCATTCCTTTGAAATCTCCTTTAATTTGAGAGTCTTTAGGCTTTCTTCTTACCCTTAACCACCATCTGGTGCTTCTATTAAAAAGAAGAAGAAGAAGAAAAAAAAAAGAAAACACATATAACAAACACTCTGAGTTCCTTGGAAGCAAGGTATAATGATGAGGCTAATTTATTCCCATAGTGAGGCCCATTACTATTTCCATGGCAACAGACTGTGATGTTCTGAACATGGGACTTTGTGATCTTCACAAGAACAGAATGGCAAAAGGCCCTGTTCAGACTCTTTGTCCTTATGGATTCTTGGGGTAGTCACCCTTGGTGGCTCCCAAGTCCCTACAGAATTGAGTCCAAAGGACTTAGCATAGCATTCAAGGTCCTTCTCAGTCTGGCCCAGTGACCCCAGACTTGTCTGCCAGTCTCAGGGCTTATGTGTGTCTGGTCCTTTTCTACTTCTTCTTCTTCTTCTTCTTCTTCTTCTTCTTCTTCTTCTTCTTCTTCTTCTTCTTCTTCTTCTTCTTCTTCTTCTTCTTCTTCTTCTTCTTCTTTCCTAGTTGTTTCCATCACAAACTCTCATGTCTCCATGCTCCTGCCTGTCTCCTCCCCTTACGATGCCCTCTTCCCTAGTCTCCTCCCTCCTTTTTTTTTTTTTTCTTGATCTAACAAATTCCTCTTTGTTGTAAAGATTTAGCTAGAATGTTACTTTCTCTATGGATAACAAAACTCTTTTCTGTCCTGCAAGCATTTTGCTCACACAGATATAATGACACCTAAGATCTTGGATCATTACTGCCTTAGAGCACCTTCACTTGGAGTGGATTCAGCACTCCCATGATGCATGCCTGCTTCCCTTTTGCCAAGCACCTGAGTTGTTTTACATGATTTCTTGAGGACTCTGAAGCGTAGATGCATCTTCATCTCATTTTACTGTTAGCAACCCTAAAGTCTGTCAATCATCTGGACCAGAGTCAGAATTGTACCTGTGGGGTGAGAAGAAGGTAGACTTTGGGGTCAGGGCTATCTGGGTCCTGGTTATGCAATCTCTCTAGCTTTCTCTTTCTTCACCTATGGAATGATAGAGAAAATGAGAATCTGTATGCTAAGGTGTTTGGCATTTACTAGATACCCAAGTCTTCTTTTTCCTTCTCCTTCAAATCTGATCTAGTAACATCTGGGAACAAGATATTTTCTTCTGTTTCTGTTGTCCCAGTTTTTATATGGCCAAGCAAGTAAATGTTTTCAGTCTCGACCAGAGAAAAATTTCACCTTCATTCCCCTGTCTGTAATCTAGTTTAATAAAAGCTAACAGACAGAGCTGTTGTAAAAATTAAATGAACCAGTGTAGGAATGCGCGGAGCTCTTCAGCACAGTGCTGGAGCCACCAGGAGCACTCAGGATGCTGCAATTATACGATCTTCCTCATCATTATCATGATTATTTTCATTATTCTTGTGTGACAGAACAATAGGCCCTGGGAGAATTGCAAAAATTAGCAAGGCAGCCTCATGACACTGTCCTCGCAATTTTCTTACCACGGCCTGCCTGGTGGCCACCATCATCTGTACAGTCATTTCCTGCTACATGACTGTAGGCTTGAAGCAGATGGGCCTCTGTACTTTATCTGTAGGCTTCCTATTGGGTCAGTCTGAGCAAAGCATCGCAGAAGATGGGTCTGCAGAGTGCCAAGAGGCTTGTTTTTCCCTCTCCAGGAAAAGGAAACTCATACTAAAATAGAACCCACAGGCCTTAGGCTCTCTCAACATCAAGATATTAATCTTCAGTGGTAGAGTGTTGACTGAGAAGAAGCAGGTTCATGAAGGCTGTGTGTGTTGAGCTGAGCTTGTTTCTGGCACTAAGGATGGAACCTGGGCTTTGTCTATGCCACATAAGCCCTCTACGACTAAGCTGCACCCTACCCTCCAACAGATCTTTGAATGCTTGGATATTTTTGCTACTGCTGTTCTTCTCCTCCTTTTCTTCCTCCTCCTCTTTCTCTTCTTCCTCCTCTTGCTCCTCCTCCTCTTTCCCCTTTCCTCTTTCCTCTTCCTCTTCCTCTTTCCTCTTCCTCCTTTGATATTTCTTTTCTTTTTGAGACATGATTTCACATGTAACCATGGCTGGCCTGGCACAAACTTTGTAGACCACCTCCTGCCTCTACCTCCTGAGTGCTGGGATTAAAGGTGTGTGCCACTAGGCCTGGCCTCCTTTGGTATTTTATTTTATTTTTTATTTTATTTTATTGAGACAGGTTTCATGTAGCCCAGGCTAACCTCAAACTCACTATATAGCTGACAGCTAGCTATATATAATAAGCAGAAAAATCTGTTGTTTTTCCCTCTCCATGAAAAGGGAACTCATACTAAAATAGAACCCACTACCAGTGTGAGCTATCACAATCTTTCCTCAGTGGATAAAAACAATTCCCAGACTAAGAAACAGACTCAGTTCTTGATCTCTGGAAGATGGAGAGTGAAGTCTAAGGAACATGTGCCTGTAAAACATATCAACTAGGCACCAAACAGAGCCCTGCTGGAGAGTCTCCTGGGAGTGTCACTCATATTTTTCCAGCTACTTTTTTTTTATTAATTACCAATCTAATATCTAGTCCACTAGATATTAGATGTTGCTGTTGAACTGAGCAACAGAAAGGTACCCTATTATCAGTAGCAAATGAGTCTCAAGACCTGAAACCTCTGATAGTACACACACACACACACACACACACACTCACACACACTCACACATACACACACACACACTCACACATACACACACACACACACACACACACACAAACACTTACTTTCTCCTCTCTTTCTCGCTCTCTCTCACTATAAAGTTGAAAACATTTACCTTTTACTTAACGCACTTTACAACTTTGGCCTATTTAAAATGTCAACATTTCCAGTTTTGCCCTTTGTTTAGTATTAAATAAAATACTGGTTTCTTGAATACAAGCACTTTGATACCACTACTGTCAATCTGATCACAGAAACAGCTAAATCATTGAGCAGTCAACAGGCAGGTAACATATACCATGTGGATACGATTGGGCAAAGGAATAATTCACTTCCATGTGTGATAGAATAGCACAGTGCTAATTTCACCATGCTGCTCAGAATGGCATGCAATTTAAACTTGCGAATTTATTTCTGGGCCACCGCTGAAACAACCACTGACTATGAAGGACATTCTTCCTTCCAGATTAAAAAACAAAAAGGATGGCTTAGCATTAGAATAATTTAACCTGATAGCACTCACTTAAAGTGCCAGAGGAAGGAGTCAAATTTAAATCCAAGCTGCTGGGACATTAGACCCCCATGCTCTTTCCACGGGGCATCCCAGAGGTGCCAAGGTCACAGAAGACATCTCAGAGGGCATTGCAAGGGCTTGAGCCTCGGGAGGGGGGGGGGTCAAGGTGTGGACTTTGTTTGCTTGATTTTCAACATGTTAAGGTTAGAATTGGGATGACTTCTCTCTGGTCCTCACTTGGATTGTGGTCTCTGGTCTGGGTTTCTTTAGGCTTGGACCACAGAGCTCAGGGTGCAAGAGGCCCCAGGGAGGGGTTTGTGGTAAGCTCTTTGACACCTTCCCTTTCGGACCGCCCCCCCACCCAATGCTTTCCTTTCTTCAGAGTTCTTCCCTGCTGCTCGGGAGGGGGTGGGGGGCATTTGTTCTGACTTACTGCACACCCTGAGCTCCTCTGACTCATCTCCATGCTGGTGTTCTTCCAACCCCAGTCAGCAAAATGTGAGTGCTCTTCCCCAGCTGCCCAGACCCTTCAGATGTGGCTCGGTTCAGCCCTAAATGACACCAAGATTCATTAGTAAATTGGACACACACACAAGAATCAAAGACTCCCCAGCAACCAACAGGGCTTGGGCAAGTTGTGGACTGTGTTGAGGCCAAGATTAATGCGCAAACACCATTAGAATTAATGGACTACTTTGCATTCAACCATTTCATTCCCTTTTACATGAGCTGTACTGATTGTTAAAGTTGTTTGTTTGTTTGTTTGTTTGTTTGTTTTGTTTTAAGGTAAGAAATGTAATGGAAGATAGATGGTGGCTTTAAGTTTGAAAGTTGACCAAGGGTTAGAAGAAATACATTTTCTTTCACCATTTTATATAACTATGTAAAATATCCATCCCTGCTTGAGAATTTTTAAATTTTCATGTATATCAAAAATTAAGAAGCATGCATGAATTTAGCTACTTAAAGAAATACTGGCTGTTCTCATGGAGTAAATTCTAGGTGTTCTTCAAGGATGTGGAAATGGCTCAAGGTCATTTCCCTGCTCCTGATTTCCACTCTAAGGAAGCATTTTTGCCTCTGGTCAGCTTGTGTTGCTCTGGAGAGCCGAGCCTTCCTCCCTTTACAGTAAGCCTGTCTTGTCCCTTCTTCTGGCTACTTGGATTTTCTCTCAGTCAACTTCAATTTCTGGTACTTACAATTTTCTCTGAGGTAGTTTTTGGTTTTGTTTTGTTTTTAGTGTGCGGTTTTGTGTGTGTGTGTGTGTGTGTGTGTGTGTGTTTCTTTGTGTGGGTTTCATTGCTTTTGTGTTTGTTTTAAGAAGGGTTTCACTATGTAACCTAACCAGTCTCAAACTCACAGCGGTCCTCCTGCCTACCCTCTCAGGTGCTGGGATTGTTGTCACGAGTCATTTATACCTGGCCTGGGGTGGTTTTATGAAAAATGGCCTAACCCTAGAGTGAATATTCTGCATGGTAGCCACAAACAACACAGGAACATAGGCTTATTTTTGTTTTTGTTTGCTTATTGCACATTTGTTTGTTTAATTGTATGTCGTGGTGTTTGTATGTACGCGTTGCAGGTGGTAAGTGGATATCCCCTGCCCTCCTCTACAACTGTCCACAGTGTTTATTTTGTTTTGTTTTGTTTTGTTTTGAGATGGGGTCCCTAATTGAACCTGGAGCTGGCAGTTTCAGCGAGGCTGGTTGGCCGGCAGCTCCCATGCCCACTTGGATCTCCCATCTCTGCTTTCTTAGCACCGGGACTACAAATGTAACTGGCCAGCTTTTTCGGTGGTGCTAGGGATGAGACCTCGGGTCCTCATGCATGTGCAGCAAATATTTTATCCACTGAGAGATCTCCATCAGTTCCCTGTGTCCAACCTCCCTACCCAACCCCTGGCTGTCCTGGAACTCACTTTGTAGACCAGGTTGGCCTCAGAGATCCTCCTGCCTCTCTGCCTCTGCCTCTGCCTCTGCCTCTGCCTCTGCCTCTGCCTCTGCCTCTGCCTCTGCCTCTGACCCTGACCCTGACCCTGACCCTGACCCTGACCCTGACCCTGACCCTGACCCTGCCTCTGTCTCTGCCCACATAACACTCCCAGACCCCTCTCCATTTTTAAGAACAGGTCTGTGTGTTTTGATGCATCAGGATCTGGAATCTCCTCTCAATTTGTACTTGACCTGATAGCTGATACTTTGCTTCCTACAGCTACAAAATGCTTATTTACATAGATGCACCTCCCTTGGCCACAACTTTTAAGTGTTTCCTAGTAATTTGTGTTCTGCAAGGGATGAAACACAGCCAGTTCTGTAGAAACTTGATAGTACCCTCCCTGGGGAGCTTCTTGCTGCTCAGCTTCCCGAGCACCCGCCACCCCAATCTTCCCTCCCAGTGTGGACCCTCCGCATGTGAGTTTCCTAAGTCTTTAGAACCAGAAGGTTGGCAGGACAAAGGTAGTTTTAAGGATTTAAAGGGAAAAGGAGCCTCCTACACTGAGCCCAGTTCCCGTGCTGAAATGATTGCAGTCCCTGCCACTGCTGCTGCCCCATGTGTTCTGGCTTTTACAGGATTGTTCTCCGAAGCTTTGCTCAGAGAGGTAAAGCCCCATTGCCCACTGCAAGTCTTAATGAAAAGCAGCTCATAAGCAAGTGACGTAACCTAATTGTAATCCAGGGATCAGCTCGGTAATATTATTTAAAGAAATAGCACCCATTTTCCGTGACCTGATTTAGAAAAGAAACCCAGGGAAGGAATGGGGGGAAAAACAGTTCGGCACTTGGCTTCCTGCATTTGCTCTAATGAGCACACTGGTAAATAATTCAGAAACAATGACTTTCAAGAACGTTAAACTCAACTTAGCACAGGATTCTAGCTCAAAGCAACTAAAGCTGCTTAGAGAAAATTGGAAGTGTTCGTAAAAGAGCTTATTTTTGCAGAAAATGTAGTCATTTAGAAAGTTTACTTTCTCTGTAGTTCAATACATTTGGGGCACTAAGTCGGTGCAAGGGAAGGGCTCAGTGCTGTGCTCTGTGGAAACTTAAAATCCATCAAGGTCAATAAAGTACCTGGTATCACTCTATCCTTAGAAACAAAGCCAATGGGTAACATAAGGTGTTAAGAGTAGGTAGAGGGAGACAGAGGCAGGCAGATCTCTTTGAGTTTGAGATCAGCCTGGTCTACACAGTTAGTTCCAGGATAGTCAGAACTATGTAGTGAAACCTTGTCTCAATAATAATAATAATAATAATAAATAATATCCTATCTCAATAACAACTACAACATCAACAACAACATAATAAGTAGTTAGACAAACGAAAGAGCTATTGCAAATCTCCAGACTAGCTTTGTCATCATTCTATAAATCTAAACCTATTCTAAAATCAAAAAGCTTATTTTAAAACCTGGTTAGGGAAAACATTTAGAGACACAAATAGAAGCACACCTCTCCTTGTTGCCTGGTTTATACAAAGAAAACCAGGCCCATATATCAGACAGCTTCATAAGTGGCACGGTTGGTTACTGAACTTCAGAAGGATAAAATTGTCTCATCTAAGTCCTAATTCCTGTTAATACTGTGCTGTGAGTCAAGGGGGTGGACTGGTCATTTGGTCCTTCCATAAACCTCATTTAACTGAGTCATGCTTTGTTTTGTGTTCTGACAATAGGATCAGCCATTCATAGACCAACTTCTCAAGAGCTAAAAGTTCTCCATAAACTGTGTTGGCCCATTTACTCATCTCTATGACACTAACCAATCACTATCAGTGATAACCACTCTGAAATTTTCATTTTTCTCACACTCTTTTTCTTCATTTGGTTCTATTACACATATCATGGGGCCAAACTACATGGTAGCTTTCTTTGCTTTTGAACTTAGCATTCTATGGGACTTGTTCCTTTGGCTTAACAGTATGCTGCTATTTATCAATAATATGATTATTTTCTCCATTGTGGATTCATTTTTCTCCATTACTTAATACTTTGTAAGCAGAAACATGTCATAGTTTGCTTTAAAATTTTCCTTACTTTTTAAATATTTATTAATTCATTGTGTTTGAGTGTCTTGACTGCGTGTATGCCTGTGTGTCACAGTTGTGAGCCACTATGCAGGTTCCGGGAACCTAACCAGGGTCTTCTTCAAGAGCAACAAGTACTTTTAACAGCTGAGCCACCTCTCCTGACCCCAATGTATTTTTAAAGTGTCAGTTAAGACACTTTATAAGTTAATATAAATGTCTTTGTTCTGTTACTAGAAATCTTTATGAAACAGTTACTAGGTAAGAACATGGTACTTGGGATGACAAATCCACATTCCTATGCCACAGTTACTCGTTTTTGGTTCCAGAAAAATCTTTTATTCCCTATGAGTGAGAGCTGTGTTTGTTTTTACACTATCACCATATTGCATTGGGGAGACAGAAAGATATAAAAATGTCTGTGTGTGGGACCCTGTACCAGGCACTTCCTTTGGTCTTCATCTGACAGAAAAAGGAAAGAAAGCTTGTACACTAAACAGTTTGTTTGAGATCACAGAGCTGGTAAGTAGCGGGACTGAGAATCCTCACTGGGTACACCTGAGTCTAGAGCCCCCTGATCTGGGCTACTGAGCTAAAAGTTATACCTTAAGTGGTGAGTGCTACAACAGAAGGTTGTGGTGCTATACATACATATATACACATATAATACATATATACAGACATATACACATACATATACGCATACATACATACATATACATACACACAAAAATATATACATACACATACATATACATATATACACACATATACACATACATAAACACAAAAATATATACATATATACACCATACATACATACATACACATACATACACACACAAAAATATATACATGCATACATATGTACACAGACACACATTTGTTCTAAATTCTAGAGAATACAGGGGATACTCTGAACATCCATCTACCAGGAGAAAGCTGGCAGTATCCTTGTTGTTCCAGTTGCTATAGCAAAGTATTACACTGGGTGGCTTTAAAACAACAAAAACTTGGTTCTCACAGTTTTGGAGGCTGGGAAGTCCAAGATGCTGAGAGAATCCATATCCTATCTCTCACAGAAAGCTGTGTCCTCACTCCGACTCCACAGGAGAAGGGACAAGGCCACCTCTTGGTGGCTTTTTAAAAAAATTTTTTTAATAAGGGTAATATCCTTGCCTGCAAGGGCTCTGGCCTAACCTACTAACTTCAGACTCCAAATACATTGAGGATTAGGCTGCAGTGTATGAATCTGAGGGATTTGCAAGCATTCCACCATACCAAGTAGTACAAAGGGGGGTGTGGCTCAGTGGCAGAGGGCTGCCTTGCCTTGCATATGCAAGGTCCTAGGTTGAATCTCTACTACAAAAAAAAAAAAAAGAAGAAGAAAAAGAAAGGAAGAAAGGAGGAAAGGAGGAAAGGAGGAAAGGAGGAAAGGAAGAAAGGAAGGAAGAAAGAAAGAAAGAAAGAAAGAAAGAAAGAAAGAAAGATTAAGGGAAAGGAAGAGCGGAAGTGGAGGAGAAGGAGTAATGTGAGCATTGATGAAGAAGTAAGACTTCGACCTCGGAGAATGAATTTTATGAACGTTGTTCTTTTTAGTATTCTCAATGTAGTTCAAGGCCAGTGGTTAGGTAGGAAGTAATGCTGTCATCTCCATGCCACAACTGTGAGGATTAACACTACACACACGTATATATTTATGCTTTTAAATTATAATAACCCGGAAGAATGTCTAGAAATAAAGGGTATCCTAAGACTTTATATTGAAAGGAAGATAAAGAGCTATGCTGGAAGAGTAGCCATGATGAGACAGAGATTGGTGCTCATAGGCATCTAGCAGTTTAAATGTCACACTAAATGTAATAGGAACCCTTCGGATGGTTTCAGTTAGGAGCACCTTTGTCTACACAAAATTTAATACAAATACGCATCAATGTAGGCCTGCCACTTGGCTCCATGTGTAAACGGTTCTGCCTACCAAACCTGACGGCCTGATTTCTAGCCCTCACATCCATATGGTTGAAAAAGAGAGCCGACCCCTGCAAGATGTCTTATGACCTCTTAGGCTCACATATGTTTGCACTTGTGCCTGCGTGTATACACATATACTAAATAATAAATAAATAAGAGATTCCCCAGTGGTTAAGACCATGTACTGACCTTGCAGAAGACCCAAGATTGGTTTCCAGAACCCGGGGACCCAACACCCTCTTCTGAACTCTGAGCACCTGCACACACACTTTAAAAAAAGTATATATATATATATATATATATATATATATATATATGTATATATATACTTTTTTTTAAAGAAAAAGGGAGTACATGTGAACTTGAACCAAGTATGGAGTAAAGAGATATTCGGCTTTACCATGTAAGGCCTTGCATGTAGTTAGTTCCACCCCAGTTGCAACTCTTCACTCCCATTCCCTCCTGGGTGGGACCTGTTTTCCCTTCTACTTACTAAAATCCTACCCTTAAAGAGACTAGCAAGCTTTGTGGCTTGAGGAGTAAGTGTATAATCTAGGCACTACAGATAGGAAGTTAGCAATGGCATTGTTAAGATAAACCTGGCTCACTGACCAGGGCACAGGCCTGGGACAAGGAAGGGAGTCAGAAGTCCTGTGGGGTTAGAAGGGAAGAGCTGAGATACCACCTCAGGATTGGAGGTATGATGTATACAGGAAAGGTGGCCAAGACAAAGCTGAAACTCCTCCAGTCAGCTCACTCCAGGGACTCAGACTTTTGTATGGGGTTTGTATGGATGGGACCAGAGGATTAAAGACTCCATCAGAAAGATCTGAGAAGATTTGGTGCTTTCCATCCAAGCCTATCCTTTAACGGGTAGAGAAACATTAGGGGCTTCCCTGCTGGACCTTGATGATGTTTAACAGCATTGTTTACCTCCTGGTCCCCAGCTCCCCCAACCCCCCAACCCTCCCCCAACCCCCCTCAACCCCCCTAACTGCTGTACCCCTTTAATACAGCGCCTCATGCTGTGGCAGCCCCCAACTATAACATTATTTCCATTGCTACTTCAAAACTGTAATTTTGCTAGTATTATGAATGTGTCTGTGTTTTGTGAGAATCTTAGGTGACCCCTGTGAAGGAATCATTTGACCCCCCAAGGGGTTGTGACCCACCAGTTGATAAAGTTTACTTTATCTTCTCCTCCAGTATATTTTAAAAATTATTCTTTTTTTGTTTTGTTTCTTTTTGTTTGTTTGTTTGTTTGTTTGTTTGTTTGTTTGAGACAGGGTTTCTCTGTGTAGCCCTGGCTATCCTGGAACTCACTTTGTAGACCAGGCTGGCCTCGAAATCAGAAATCTGCCTGCCTCTGCCTCCCAAGTGCTTGGATTAAAGGCATGAGCCACCACTGCCTGACTTTTAAAATTATTATGTTTTATTCTCTGAATCTCCAATTATGCATTATCTCATGTAATATTAAAATACTTGTATAGAGTGTTTTGGTTCTGACAGCATGAAATACTGTGCTAATGTGAACTAAATCTTATATAAAATGTAATGACAGTCAAGATTCGAGAAGAAAAGGAGGAGGAGGAGGAGAAGGGGGAGGATACGGGAAGTCCCAAATGCCAAGAAGAAAGAGTTAGCTCAGATGAAACCAGTAAATCACAGTTATGCTGAGTAACTGAGAAAAGTGGGGTCCTGGTTCTGTGCATAAGAACCTAGGGCCCAAGGTGATAGACTAAGCGTTCACACAGGGAAATAATCCATGGCCACAGATTTCAGAAAGGTGGAATTACAACCAGAATTCCTGCACAAGTCCTGCTTAACACTTGTTAAGTCCATGCCAAGGGAGCATAGAAATAAACACTGTTCCAGTGGCTCACAGACACAGCAAAGGCGCTCTCTGCCCGATGAACAACAGATGAAGCCTCCACTGGGAGTAGGGGTCAGAATGTCACCCAAATAATGAAGGAGGGTACCCTAAATGTGCATTAATCGCCAAGTTAGTCTAGGACCCATAAAATTTCTTATGCCCTGGCAAGAAAAATACAAAACATCAAGGTAGAGTTAGTCTCCCAGTTTAGGGCACAAGATGAAAAAGAAACAACCTCATGCTCCCACCCACAAGAAATCTCAGTGGACAAAACAGATTTAGAAGCAAGCCAACATGAGAGAGATCTCACATTCACAGCAGCAGTGGGGGCTTTGCATCCAAAGAACTAACTAGCTAGAACCGCATATAGAATAAGACCATGAAAATCTGCCACAGGCTCATAATCCCAGCTACATGGGATACCAAAGCAGGATGACTGACTGCAGGGTTGTTGGATAATTTTGAAAATGGGGGTAGGGGTTGGGGGTGGGGAATATCTGTGTGTGTGTGTGTGTGTGTGTGTGTGTGTGTGTGTGTGCTACACACACAGGTATCTGCTAAGTTCCAAAGTGGGTGTCTGATCCCCTGGAACCTGAGTTACAACTGATTGCAAGTCACCCTATGTCCTCTATAGGAACAGTAATCCTCTATAAGAACGGTAAGTAATCTTAACTAAGGAGCCAATTCTCCAGTCCAGGCTTAAGGCCATCTTAGGCAACTTACTGAGATTGTCTCAAAATTAAAAGTAAAAAAAAGGGGTGGAACTTTAACTCAGTGGTAGAAAGTTTGCCTAGAAGGAATAAAGCTTTAGTTCAAAACGTAGTACTGGAAAAAAAAAAGAGTCTAATAAATAGGTTAAATACTAAGGAGTTAATATTAGGCCTTTTATTCTAAAGGAAAATTAATATATTTGATCTTATCAGAATTTAAAACTTCTATCTGGTAGAATATACAGTTAACATGTGTGTGGCCTGGGTTCAGGACCTATGACCCCGTCTCAAAAATTAAATTCCTCTACTAGCATCCATAAATAAGCTACAAACTAGGAAAACGTTTCCCGCAGGGATTAAAGAAATATGTGTGAAAAAGTTAAGAGTTGAAAAACAAAAAGGAAACTCTAACTATGGCTCAGAGGTTGTCTTGGGTTTGCTGTGGTAGAACACCATGACCAAAAGGTGGATTTCTGAGTTCGAGGCCAGCCTGGTCTACAGAGTGAGTTCCAGGACAGCCAGGGCTATACAGAGAAACCCTGTCTCGAAAAACCAGAAAAAAAAAAAGGAAAGGAAGGAAGGAAGGAAGGAAGGAAGGAAGGAAGGAAGAAAGAGTAAAAGAGAAAGAAAGGAAGAAAGGAAGAAAGGAAGAAAGGAAGAAAGAAAGAAAGAAAGAAAGAAAGAAAGAAAGAAAGAAAGAAAGAAAGAAAACTACAGAAACCCATTCTATAAAAAACAGTCAGTAACAATACAGACCTTCGACAAAGAATAAGAATGGACCTTATTTTACCTATTTTTAGACACTCATATACTTTATCAAAAATAACTTATAACTGGTAATGTCTAAAATTCAACAAATTTGGTAAACCAGTCTATGATAAAGTTAATCCACAATAAAAACAAAAACCAAACAGAACAGGCTCAGGCTCAAATAAAGAAAACAAAACTTAACTATAATCACGATAAAAATTCTTTCATCAATATAGCACACACACATCCACACACAGTTTTTATTTTATTTATCTATTTATTTATTTATCTATTTATTTATTTATTTTCAAGACACGGTTTCTCTGTATAGCCCTGGCTGTCCTGGAACTCACTTTGTAGATCAGGCTGGCCTCGAAGTCAGAAATCCGCCTGCCTCTGCCTCCTGAGTGCTGGGATTAAAGGCGTGCGCCACGGGGCTGGAAAGATGGCTCAGTGGTTAAGAGCATTGACTGCTCTTCCCAGAGGAGTTCAAATCCCAGCAACCACATGGTAGCTCACAACCATCTGTAATGAGATCTGATGCCCTCTTCTGATGGGTCTGAAGACAGCTACAGTGTACTTACATATAATAAATTAATTAATTAAAAAAAAGAAATAGAAAATACGCTAGACCTATGACCACAAGCAAACATGGAATAATAGTTAAATCTACCACAAAGAAAACATGAGGTTCATGTGATTTTACAGTCAAGTTCACTTCCAGAAAATTGAACTAAAAAATGGAAAATTCATCTTATGAGACTAGTATATTCTCAATACTAAAACAGGGAATGACTATACAAGAGAGGAAAGTATAAACCAGTCAAAATTAAATCATAAATGTACAAAGGAAAACAATTCAAATCCAGATACATGAGGCTTTTTAATCATGCTAATTTGGATTTTTCGTGTACTGATTAATTACCAGAAGGAAAAAAATCTGTAATTTTATCACAGAACATTAATAAAAGAAGCCAGCCGTGTGACCTTCTCTGAGGATACAGGAAAAGCATTCAATAAAATTTAACAACCGTTCATGATTTTAGAAAACACACAACTCTTAGCTAAGTGGGAAGAAACAGACTTTCCTAAGCCTGGGGGTAGGGTTATATACTCAATAGTCTAATGTTAGAAGTATTTTTAAATTCAGAGAGAAGTGGTAGCCATTATCATTGCATCCAGTCAACAGTTATCCTGAAAATATAAACTACGTAACAATTGTCATCATAGGGGGAAAACTATCATGGCATGCTAATTAGTTGTTTAAAATTAATATCCCCAGGACAATTATACACCAGTACTTCTGCCATATCAGAGGATGATTTGGATGATTTTCTGGCCTGTGATTTTGTGTTTTGCTATGCCTTCAAAGTCTTTGGTTGAAAGCCAGACATGATATATACTGGATTCATGAAACTGAAGTAACAGCTTTAAACAGCTCACTCATGTGAGGTTTTATAATATTTGGTTGGAGGTTAAGCCCTTTTCACTGTTGGCTGTGGCTGTAGGTATTAGAAACTAAAATGTCCTCTGGTGTCCTTGTTTCTGCCTCTTGTTGGTTTTAGGTTTCTATAATATAATATAATATAATATAATATATAATGCCTTAGCTCAACACACAATTGCTTCAGCTATATTCTCTAATCTTATAAAGGGATTCAAGTGATACAGTGGTAAAGTATAGGGAGAGGAGAAGAGGTCTCTTAGACTTAAGATTAAAAGGCACGCAGAATGGCCCAGCCTGAGGACCTGAGTTCTAGCCCTAGCTCCCACATGGTGGAAGGGGAGAACTGATTTCAACAAGTTGTCCTCTGACCTTCACTTGCAAGCAATGGAGTGACATGCACAAACACTAACTAAATGGGCAAAGAAAACCTTTTAAAAACATACAGTTAGGCTTTTAATGAGCTTGTGTCCCTGGGCTGTGACCTTCACTGGGATTTGTTTCCTCTGTCTGTGGCCACTGCACCCCCCAACCCCCCAGATACCTGCCCTTGAGAGAACCTGAGATTAGAGGCAGCGGGGTTGGGGTACTTCTCTTTCCCTCTTTCCCCTTGCAGAAGTCCCAGGCCCCAGCTTAGTCTTCAGTGAAGTCCTAACCAGTTAGGATCTGGTAAAATGGTTTGTCTTGAGATGAAGAACAATGCTGTGGGCAATTTTCAAAAACAGTTCCTTTCCGTCTCTCCCAGCCAGCCAGAAGCACGTACAGGGGTTTTTCTGAAGTAGTTTCCATGAGGATGTAAACGTAGATGATCCTGAAAGCGAAAACTCATAAAAGTGTAGAGGAACCACTAAAACTGCACCCTCTGACACGACGCACCTCCAATCACTCAAGTTCAGCCTAGATTTTCCTACCCCAGTTCTGAAGGAGGTTTCTGTTTCTAGACTTCTGTTATGGCAGGCTGGGATGTTCCTGCTGTGCTTTCTAGCCCTCAGTTTCGGGAGTATTTGTTTGCTCTGTGACAGCAGTTTTATGTTGGATTAGTATACATTCTTACATTAATTGATCTTTATGTTGATTAATTGATATTTAATTATAAGGTTTAACATATTAATTCTGCTAACATGATAATTAATATAAATATATCTCATATATTTGATTTTCAGCTTGATTGACTATTTTTCTTATGGACTAGGGTGATATCTAACTATTTATTTTATTTTATTTTATTTACTCTATTGTAGACAGAGTCTCCTGTAGCCCAGGCTTGCTATGTAGCCAGTGGTGACCTCGATTCAGATCCTTCTGACAGAAGCGTCTGAGTGCTGGGCTCCTAGGCAGGGGACTCCACATCTAATTTATGTGACGCTGGGCACCACGTCCAGGGCTTCATCCTCAGCAGCATCGAAGACCAGAAACTGTGAAGCTCCAATTAAACTGGCTTTATTAATAACTTATATAATTATCTATATAAAAAATCCAAGATAATCCACATTAGAACTAAAAAGAGACTTTAGTACAGTTTCCATATATAAATATATATAAATTCAGCAGCACTATTATATATTAAGAACAAGCAAGTGAGCTGGATGGTGGTGGTGCACGCCTTTAATCCCAGCGCTTGGGAGGCAGAGGCAGTTGGATTTCTGAGTTCAAGGTCAACCTGGTCTACAGAGTGAATTCCAGGACAGCTAAGGCTACACAGAGAAACCCTGTCTCATAAAAACAAGGAAACACATGAACAACAACAACAACAACAAAATCAACAAGCAAATAAAAATGCAGTTAATAAAATATTCTATTAACTGTAAAAAGAAATCTCTAAGGTACCATTCTAACAGAAGACAAACGTCTGTATGAAAAATACAGAGACTTTTAAAACAATATTTCTATTTACTCCATGAGGATCTCATATGTGCATACAATGTATTTTCTCATCTCTTCCCCAGCACCTCTCCAGCTCCCCCTAGCTCTACCCTCCATGCCTCCTTCTCAACTTCATTCTTCTTAAAAAAAAAAAATCAGCTACCGAGTCCAGTTAACCAAGTATGTTAGGACATGCATGTAATTCCAGTAACTGGGAGCTTATGACAGAAAAGCTGCAAAATTGTGACCAGTATAAGCTATCTAGTAAACTCAAGGCCAGCCTGAGCTACACAGCCAGGTGCTGTCTCAAAAATAAATAAATAATAATAATAAAAAAAACCCTCAGGTTAAAAGATATAATGTAATGATAAAGTAATCACCTACAACATGCAGGGTTCCTGGCTTCAATTTCCCTCCAACACTACCAAAAATCTCCGTAAATGTATATCCATCTTCTAGGTAGCAGCAATTCTGCTCTATAATATTTACCTTTTTCAATGTGCCTTTTAATTGTTCTTCCAATGCAAAAGAAACAGTGGCTAACATTGTTAATACTTGAACACAAAGCGAAACAGTTGCACTAACCGTTCTCTTCATTATTGTATTCTTTACTGTCTTGTAACTCAAAGCAAATTAATAATAATTAATAATAATAATAATAATAATAGTAGTAAATTCAGTTTTATAAACAAAGCAATAAATTGCTAATAAATGTTATTAAATCTCAGAGGTTGTCCAGAGTGCACATCTTTTTTAACATGTTTAATGAAATGGGAAAAATGTATAAAACTTCTGCCTGCCAAGGCTTGATAGTGGTCTTTCAAAGACAAACATTTGGGAGTTGTTTTGAACTATGAGCTGAAGTTGCCACTATTTTCTTTTTCCAGGGTATGCCGTTTTCACTTGAAAGAAAGACTCACAAACCATGGTTATTCAGACTCGGGAATTTGGCAGGCATTTTCTTAAAAAAAAAAAAAGAGGAAGAAGAACAAAGTGAGCCTGTTCCTCCGGGATGGAGACTGGCTACGCCTGCTGCCGAGGGTGACTGCTGGAGACTGGCTACGTCTGCTGCCTAGGGTGACTGCTGAGCTTTCAAGCAAACCCCAGAATTTTGGAAATTATGCCCATCACCACAAACTTCACAATTAAAAAAGAACTTTGATTATCAAATCAGAAGTGTTATAAATAAGTGTGCACTTTGACATTTCATAGTGAAATCTGTCAGCATCATAAGGGCACATAGATCAGCCAAGGAAACTAATATTTTCAAATGAGCAAGATGGACCAACAGGTTTATGTGACAGCACAGAGGGGTGTTTATGTGATTCCAGAGTCCACATAAAATAACCTTTAAAACGATTATTTGCTGAATTTGGATTTACATTCTTTGATGAAGAATATCCAAAATTATCCAAGGCTATTAGATACCTTGCTCCCTTTACCACTGCCTGTGTGATGCCTGCATGTAGTCCAGTGAAGACGACGACTGCAACAGGCTGGATGCAGAGGCAGCCAGGAGAAGCTTCAGAGGACAGACATCCTTAGGGAGACTTGGAAAAATGCAGAACAAAGTCCCTTTTCTCACTTTATTTTTAAATATGGAAAATAGTTCTTTTTCATTTACAAATCTACAATTTCTTATTGTTATTTTGTAATGAATTTTAAAACAGTTTTGTTTCTCAGTGTCACGTTTGAATCAATAGACCCAATCCATATAAACAAAAGCTATTTCGAGTCTTTAATAATTTTGACAGTGTAGACAGTTGTAAAAGGATCTCAAGAGATAAACTTTGAGACTCTTTGCCCTAGAGATTTTTAACTCTGAAAATGTCTCACCAAGAGAAAGGAAGAAACAAACCACTTTCCTCATGGCGGCAATGTTGGCAATTCCTCTTCAAAAGCATATTAGTGAACTATGTCACTAAGAGAATGGGTAGACAACTTAAGCCATATAATAAATAGCTTTTGAAGTTAAAATGAATTTGCTACGTTTGCTTGGACTCATGTGGTTGATTCTGAGAAATAAAAACTTGTTACAAAAGGTAAGAGACAGAATGATACCACCTGTATACATTTGTCTGACATCATTGCTTATGGATATGCCCATAAATAGTAAAAACACATACTTTTTCTTGGGACTACCTGAGAGGTCCAAACCAACCCACCCTCAGGAGATGGGCTGGTGGGTAAACCATTCACCTCACATGTGTGAGGACTGAATCAGATCCCAGAACCCATATAAACCGAGTCGGTGTGGCTCCCACCTATGGTCCCAGCTCACAGGATGTGGAGACATCCTAGCTAGTTAGATTTGTCAACTGTGAGCTCCTGTTTCAGCAAGAAACAGTGCCTCAATTTAAAAGGTGGAGAGAGCCATTGAGGAAGAAACTTGGTGTTAACTTCCAGTCTCTACAAACAATTGGCACACCACTGACACATGTGTAAACATGCACACACACATACATGCATACAAAAATTTTTTAAAAATCCAAACCAACAATATCAGCATGGGAGTGGGTGGTGGGGGTCAGGAGAAAGAAGGGACATTTCAAATGTATTCATGCAAAATATATGAGAAAAATGTAGCACAAAATTAACATGAACTGATCTGGGCCATAGGTATTGTTGTTTTCTGAACGTTGCTGTTTATTTGAAATACTCTAGCTTTAAAGCAACAACTTATTTTTAAGTGCCATGAAGTTGCTCTCAATCAGCAAAGAGAAGCCAGCTAACTAGATCCTAGTGAAATGCTTTTTTTTTCCCCATCCAGGGCCAAAGGGCCAGCTGTCCAGCTTTTGCCTGTTGTTTGTTGAGCCTAATAAGCGATGGGCTAGTGGGGGGCTGGGGGCAGGTAATGTCTTTTCTGTCTGCAAAGCTCTTGATCCTGGGTTCTCAGTCATGGCTGCAGAGGAAATTCTCCCCCAGATTTCTTACAGAACCCCTGCAGCTGTCAGGCAGGGCACGAAGCCAGAATACCCAGCGAACAACTCGAACAGGCACAGCATAGTTCCCCGCTCAGGGCAGAACTCCCAACACAAAGTATCCTGTTCCTGTTCCTTTTGAAGCCAGAGAGAAGCCTTTGATTTGTGTGGTGATGATATCATGTAGCCTGCTGAGTGTAGCTGGGCTCTGGGCACAGCACTGAGAGGCAACTAACTAATTCCCCCAGCGCTTCCCAGCGCTCCTGGGCCCACTGGGTAATTTCAGAATAAAGCAGAGATTATTATTATTATTTTGCTTTTAAATCCATGCATCCCGCCCAGAAGCCCCTCTGCTTCCTGTTTTCTGTGGGTTTTTCTTTTTTAATTGCAAATACCCTGGGCAATAATTTTCAGACTTCATGGCCTCTGATAAGGAGGAAAGAGCCTGATATTCTGGTTTTGTTTCTGTTTGAGGAGTGTATGCCCAGAGGAATTGTATGTGTCCCAGATTCAACACAGCTGTTAATTAGAGCTGAGAACACTTGGTTGACCCCTATGTGGCTAATTGCTAGAATTGAGAAGCGTCTCTAAGGGCCTCATATGATAACAACTGAAAATTGTACTGAGCCTCACCTAAGGCTTCTGGAGCCAGCTCAGGACGGGAAGCAATAGGCTCCCCGCAGTTCCTGGCACTGGAGAGGCAGCTCTGTGCTGAAGGAGCACTATTAAGGATTCTCTTCAGTGATTAAAATACCCACATTTCACTTTGGGTGTGAGGCTTGAGGTGGAGTGGTGGGAAAGGCTGGTGGGAGATGTCAGAACTGTGCAGTGAAGTGTGTGTGGCCTACTTTGGGGGGCTTTGGCCACTCCCCAATCTTGCAGTCAGCACCAGCACTTCCCAGGCTATTTCTGTGCTACTACATGGGGTGTGGGTTATTCCTGTCAGGGACCCCCACACTGCTTCTAAATGAGCAGCTTGAGGTAAGTGTTGTTTCCCACACCTTATGACTGCAAGAACGCCTAGCTCTCTCTCAAAATGGGGGGTGGGGGGACAGGTATGGAAATCATCTATCTTGCCACCAGGATCACAAGGGTGACAATCACTTCCTGTCTTCTGTCTGCTCTAAGAGGAGAGAACAGAATCAGAAAGGTAGGGTGTGAGCTGGAGTGGGGGTGGGCAAGAAGAGGAGGCGAATAACAGAGAGAAAAAGTAAGGCTGACCCTCAAAAGGTTGCCAGGGATGGTGGCCAGAGAGAGGAGAATGGGGACAGAGAGATGGGGGAGCGGGGGAGTCTGGAGAGGAAGAGGGCAGATGAGACCTGTCAGAGAAGCAAGGAAGGAAGAGCTTGCTCCTTCTACTTAGCATGGGTGTTGGGGGGAAGTGGGGGAAGACAGGCCAACAGGGAGTGTTTGGGCCTTCTCAGCCAAGAGGCTGAGCGAGTACCCCAGATAGTACTACCTCAGCCTGGCCGAAGGAAGGTGAGCTGGAGCCAGCATGTAAAGAGAGATTCATGATCCTTTTTCCAGGAGAGGTTCAAACCGCGAGTCTAATTCCAGGAAGTGATAGCAACAGAAACGCAACCCAGTCAGCTTCGCCCAGGGCCAGGTTGGGGAGAGACCCAAGGGAGTTGGAGGAAAAAGAATTTATTTCATCGGCTATTAGAGCCAAGGTAGGTTGTCAAGGGCACCCTGTTCCAGGGACAACTGGGGACTCTACTGGTCTTTTGTGAGTGTGGGGATCAAATTCAGGGCCTCCTGCATGCTATGTAGACACTCTTACTGAGCTCTGGTCTCAGCCTATTCTGCAAGGTCTCAAGTCTTTAACTGAACCTTTCACCCTCATTCCAATAATATTCCTTACTAATAAATGTGTGTGGAGCCCCCTTGAATGTTTGGCTGTGTTCACCAAGAGTAGGGGAAATGGAGACAGCCAAGTATAGCTGCAGGCTGCAGGCAAATGCCCAGAAGAAGAAGAAGAAGAAAAAAATATCAAATATGCAAAGAATCACGGCGTGCAGCCAGAAGAGCATGAAATTACTAGGTAAATGGTGCAACAGAGGCTCAATCTGCAGAACTGAAATGGGATCGATGAGGGCTCGAGTAGTCAAGGAGACTACATGCAGGCAGGCGGTGGGCTCTGAGAAGTGAGACTGAGCAAAGGCACGGATGGGCGGGCTGTCCCCATGTGGGCGGTCCCCGATGGGCTGTCTCCGGATGGGCTGTCTCCGGATGGACTGATAAGCCTGGGGCTCATTCACTCAGGGAATCACGCTGGAGACCAAGAAACAGACCATTATCAAGTTTACACAAAGCGTCAGACGTTGAAATTGGTCAGGAAAGTTCTCCTAGTTGCTCCACAAGCATCCTGTCAATCCACACAATACCAGGGCCTTGTGTATGATAAGCACACGCTCCGTCACTGAGCTGCAGGCACAACCTGCTCACAAGGCTTGGAAGAAAGGATTTTTATTCTCAGAATAGGGAAACACTTAATTTTACATATGGTAGGTTTCAGCATTATACTTGAAAAACTGAGTCCCAAAGAGGTCAGATGACTAACACAGGGTCAACTGTAGTCAAAACTATACTTCAGGCTTTATTATTGTCTAGTGGCGTTGCACTTTTCACTGATGTGGATTATTATTTTTTTTTTTTTGTCTTTTGGGCAGTGCTGGGGATTGAGTACATGTGTGGAGTCATGATTCCCTATAGATAACCATACTTTAAAATAATCACTTTTTGGTTTGGGTTTTTTTTGGGGGGGGATCACATGGCTGGCAAGGATGACCTTGAATTCCTAATTCTATTGTCTCCAACTCACAAGTGCCCAGGTTACAGTCATGTATTGAGAGGTATAATTCTGTTTATTTTTATTTTTTCATTTTCATGTGTGCATGTATGTGTGTGCATACATACACACATGCATGCATGTAAATGTGGTAGTTGTAGGGCTGATGCTGGGATTCATTCTTGATCACTCTTCCACTGTATTCACTGAAACAAGATCTTCTAGTCAAGTCCAGAGCTCACAGATATGGCAAGTCTTGATGGCCAACTTACCTTGGGGGTCCCCTGACTCCACCTTCCAAGGCTGCAGTTATTCATGGCTCCTGTGCCCACCTGACATAGCATACTGGTTTTGGGAATTTGAACTCTGGTCCTTTCTTATGCTTGCTTGGCAAACTCTTTAACCATTGAGCCATGAACCCAGCCCAAAAGAATAATTTTAAATATTTTTGGTTTTTTATAATAAATGTTTGACCACAGAAGAATGTGAAATATAGATAAACCTCCAAATTAAAATCATTTATAATCACCTCATTCAATTCAGAGATGTTTTGATAATCAGTAAACATCTCCAGTAGCTTTACTTCAGGAGCAAATATATCTGGTCTCCTTTAAGAAAAAGCATTATAGGCAAGATAATGTGGCAGGAGAAGCATGAGGTCACGCCCTCAGATCAAGCCCTGTCCAGTAATGATAAGGTACAGTGTGATCTTCTCCCAGTTAATTAACTTCCCCAGGCTTTTATTTCTCAATTTGCAAAATGATCAAGGTCCAGTGATCCACTTCAGATGTCTGTTCTGAGTCTGAACTTCAAAAAAAAAAAATCAAACATTGTAAACTTGGAACAGTTAATTAAAACAAAAACAGTATCTGATGTTTTTAAAGGAATGTAGCAGCGTGTTAAAATAGGCTTCTTCCTTTCTTGGGAGTTTTGGCCCAAGCTCCAAAGCTGAAAACAATAGGTTGAAGTGAGTACCTCCCCCATCCCCACCTCAACATTCTAAATGGGGTACAAGACTGCCCAGGCAGGACCTCCAGAGCAGGCGAGAGCCAGCACTGCCATGATCAGACGTGCCCAGAGCTCTAGGCATTGTGAGAGAAAAAGTTAAGCAAGAGACCCAGCCAATGCCTTTGGACTTGACCAGAAAAAAATGTCTGCAGTGAAAAGCTGGCTGGAGATGTCTCAGGCAGGAGAGTAAGGCAGGGGGTCTTAGCAGAACACATTGCACTCATATAAACCACAGGACAGCTGATGGCAGGTAGCCATCTAGAAAAGATGAACCCCAGTCATATTATGGACCCTAAGAGGTCTGTCTAGATGATTCCAGCACAGGAAAACACTCTGTGAGATGGGTCCACTGTCATCAAGACAATAAAGTAGAAATTTAATTAATGTGACCATCGTCCACACAGGGACTGCTATGAAGGGAGGCCCAAGGGAGGGAAGGCCTTTAGGCCCTTAAAACAAAACGGCAGCTATAGGTCTGCTATTCAGCAAGGGAGGGAAGGCCTTTAGCCCTTAAAACAAAATGGCAGCTATAGGTCTGCTATTCACCAAGGTCTCTGGGATTACAATGGCCAGAGCCACTTCTTGTTCCCTGGTTCTTTCTGTTCTAGACCCAACTACAGCAGAGGAGGTGAGACAGAGAGAAGAGAATGGCCATGTCCTCCTTCAGCCCATTTGTGAGTCTGGATATGGTCCACACTAATGGATGAAAAGCACTTCGTTAGAATAAGAAAGTTCTGGCGTTAGATCAGACTGAACATTTTAATACCGGAAGGTAATCAGAGAACCAAGAGTAGAAAGAAAGATTTTAAAGAGCATTTTATGGAAGCCAGAGAGATGACTTCAGTTGGTAAAGTGCCTGTCACACAAGCAAGAGGACCCAAATTCAGATCTCCAGCATCCAGATGAAAAGCCAAGTGTGGTCCTGGCACTGGAGAGACATAAACAGATCCCCGGGGCTTGTTGAACCCCAACACCAATCTAGCCAAGCATTTAAGTTCTGGGTTCAATGACAGAGTCTGACTCAAAAAAACAAGGCAGAGAGAGATAGAAAACAGTTGATATTTACCCCTGGCCTCCACACACATGCACCTATACACACACATGTTCACTTATGTGCATGTACATGTACGCACACATATGCAAAGGACTGTCATAAGATAGAACAATTGCTTTCTGCTCGAGCCCTCTCAGTCCATCTTGTTAAATACCTTAGTTACAGAAGAATATTCTGATGAGTTAGGGGAGAACCAACTGCCAGAGGGAAATGGCCGGTGGCTGTGCTTTAAAAATCAGACAATAAGGCAATGGGGACTGAGGATATTGCTGATGTATATCTGGCAGGAGTTTTAATGACTGCTCAGATGAGGAAGGGAATAGAGTGGATGACTCATGTGAGCTTTTAAAGTCTCGAGCTAGAGTCTCTGGGAGACAGGGACTTGATGGATAGCAATGCCACTTGCACAGCTAAATGTGACCACACACTTAGGTCAACGATGCTGATTTTTTTTTTTTTTTTTTTGAGTTCTTCAGTCGAGCATCTTCTGAGCCAATTTATGAGTCATATGAAAGAATTGATCTCATTGCTTTTCATTTCTGCAATGTCTTCCCCCACAATGTAATCTATCATTTAGCAAGCTCTGGTTGAGCATCCCATATACGTTGTATGTTCTGCCAGTCACCATTGAGAAAGGTCAGCAGGACACAGGATCTGTCCTCAAAAGGTCTCAGTTTATCTGTTCTACCTGTTTCAGTGAGATCATAGGGGTATCCAGGTTTCTGTGGCCTGAGTCCTCCAAAGTCTGTCAAGCCATTGTTCTTCATATAGAAAGGACAGAGCCTTCTGTACATTGGGTGAATCACCATCATAAGTCCATGATGTTGTCACATTGTGTCCAAATTGTCCAAGTTCTGTTGTGTAGAATTTAAGCTGTTATGACATTATCTAGAAATTTTTTTATCTAGAAATTTGATCTTTGTCAAAACTGTACTTTCTAAATGTAAGCTGGCCTTCAAACTCAACCTAAAAAGCATTAAAAAAAGAAAGAATGAATGAATGCAACAAAGAAGAAAGAAAGAAAGAGAAAGAAAGATACCTACCCAAACAGAATATCAAAGCTTTGTATTAAAATTAGCAACGTATAAAAATTAAACAATTAAAAATGTGAAGAATTCGAACCATAATTGTTTCTTTCTCAGAGCACATAACTGGGTATAAAAACAGAATCAGAGTGAAAGATGAACTGACACAGAACAAGCAAATTACAAGGGAAGATGTTATGAGAAGCCTCACATGCTTAGTCTTGTTCCCATCTGAAACCTCACGAGCATAGCCTTCACTACCCACATGTCTAATGGCATTCCAGTCTTCCAGACTCCAAACATAAGGGCTCATTAAGCTCTGAATGAAGCACCTGTCTAGCTCACATCTGCAAGCTCTTCCACATTTCTCCTGCAAACCAGTTCCAAAGACATATGACCCATATGGCCAGGTTTAATCAGAGAAACTAAAACACTCTTGTCTGCATGCTCTATTAGTTACTTTTGCCAACTAGTGACCAAAATCTCTGATATAAATAACTTAAGAAAGACTTGCTTTGGCTCCAGCTCAGAGGGTTTCAGTCCATCATAGCAGAGAAAGCATGGTGTAGCAGAGCCATCTGTGGCGGCAGAAGTGTGAGGAAGCAACTATTCGAATCATGGTGGACTAAGAGGCAGCCTTATGGAAGGCTGGTCCCTAATTATCTTCTTCTGCCATGTAAGTCCCATTTCCTAAAGGCTCTGGCACTCCACTTCCATAATTCTATAGCTAGGAAACCCAAACTCAAAATGTGAGCCCGTGGAGAACATTTAAGATTTAAGCCATAACAGATAGCAAGCCTTCAGTCCTTAAGTACTTAAGTAGAGTGGTTAGAGAAAAATTCTCTAAGGATGTGACATTTATGTGTAAAGGCCCCAAGGGATCATATATCATATGGACTGAAGAACCCAAGAGAAGGCACAGACTCTTAAAACATGAGGAAATGTAGAGAGAAGAGAATTAGAGAAAGACAGAGGCTGGAGAAGTGGACAACAACAAGGTAACTTAAAAACAGATTTGAAAATAATATGAAGTTTGAATGATCCTTAAACACACCATCATCTCTCTCAGTCTCTGTCTCTGTCTCTGTGTATGCTGCTCTGCTTCCACCCCCCCCCGCCGTGTGTGTGTGTGTGTGTGTGTGTGTGTGTGTGTATACGAAAGAGAGAGAGAGAGAGAGAGAGAGAGAGAGTGCCAAAATGCTTCAACATTGGCAGAATAGTAGACTCCTTTGCAAGAAATAACATTAATTTTCATGAAGTTTTAAATTTTACCATATTCACATTTAACACAAAATTCACATAATTCAAAAAATAAATAAAACTAGGAAAACCTAAAGAACAAATGGATATTTGCAAACTATACAAGAACTTTAGGCTTCGTCACTAGTATTGTTGGACAGAGCACAGGAATCCTATGAACTCCCACAGCACGGCTTGCTAAGAAGCCCATGGTAGAAGTTTGATAAGCTTGATCAGAAGCCTGGTGGTGCATGAAACAATTCCCGCAGGGTGACGAGGGGTGTCGGGTTTGGCTGCTGCTGAGGCTGCAGGTGCTTTCGCTACTTTCTCATTATTGGGTCTGGATGATGCCACACTATTCCATAACACTGCTGCTACCGAACTTCACCTATTCAGGTCTCCTTTCTAATATGCTCAGCAGCTGTCTTTAGACAGATGTTGTATTTGAGGACTACCTGGGTTATTCCCGTGACTGTGGCTTTAATTGTCCAATGTGGCATTGTTCCGTTTCTCCATTATTCAATCAAGGCTAGGAGTTTGTTTGTGAGACTCACTATGTAGCCAACCTGACTTACAATTCATGGTCTCCATGCCTCAGCCTTCCAAGAGCAGATAACCAGCAGGCACTGCCATGTCTGACTAAGACTGTTTCAGGTGCTCACCTATATTGTTCTTATGTCTCCTAATTCACATCTAGCTGCTAACGTATTTTGTGATAAGGATAAGCCACATTGGACTGGGGAGATAGCTCAGTCACAGAAGTGCTTGTACTGCAGAGCTAAGTGTAGATCTTCTGCATCCATGTAAACAGTCAGGCATGCTCAAGCCTACACAGAGAACCAAGGAGAGCGGGAGCAGAAGAGGTGCCCTTCCCCAGGGAAGAGCACAGTTAGCCAGGAAAACATATAGACAAGTAACATTGTATGGACTCAACGGGTTATATTTAGGAATATATGCATGCAATAACACTTAGTGAAGGAAAGGGGGGGATGTATTTGAATGAAAGTGGGAAAGAGTATCTGAGAGAGTTTAGATGGAAGAGAGGGAAGGGAGAGATGTAATTAAACTATAATATCAAAAAATTAAAAAGAAAAGAATTCAAGTTTAATGGTTTTTAAAAAATCCAGGCCTGTGTGACCCTGGGGCTTGCTAGACTGTCTAGCTGAATCAATAAATTCCAGGATCAGCAAGAGACCATGACTCAAAAATTCATGACATCCTGGCCTCCATATGCACACACACACAACTAAAATAAAATTTAAAAATATCCTTCATATTTCAGTTACCAGTTACCACAAGGATGTAAGCTATATTGTCATAAAGTTGGTGTTATGGGCCTGTGATGAGCCTCTGCTTGAGGTAGTGCAGGGCCATTTCTCTTGAAAAGGCTAATTTGTTCTTCTAAATGAATGCACTAGTCCACAGGCCCATTATGTTTTCATAGATGATTTATTCAAAATACTCAGAGCCTGAGAGACATATGGTGACATATTCAAAGTCAAACAGAAGTCTGAAAATCAAAATCCAGGTCTTCCAATTCCATTCTCAGTTTTTCTCCACTGGGAAAAATCCTTTTTCTGAGGAAGCTGACATTTAAGCAAATGAGTGTGTGTAAAGCCTAGATACAAAGTGAAACTGGATTACTCTTGAAGGGTCATTTGATAATTCTTCATTGAATGAAAACCACAGGGGACACTAGTTTTTTTTTTCTTTCTATGATGTCAAGTTTTAATCCTTTTTATCGTTATAACACCTGTACCAGACAAGTAGGCACTGAGAATCACCTGCCTCCACTCCTGTAGAAATGTAATCTAGTTCCATTCTATAAACACATCGACACAGGTGGCAGATTTCCTAAAACTTTTCTATAGTTCTGTTTTCTTGCAGTTGTATATCAGGCCTCCTAAATCCCCCCCCCCCAAATTAAAATGTATCCAGTTCCTCTTCTCTGTTTCCAAAGACTAAAAACTCCTTCACATTGCAAACTGCATACACCAGTCATCCCGGAAGGCACATGTAAAGTTGGCAGTGTGTAGCACAGTGGGTTTGTAGAGAGTACAATGCTTTATTAGCCATACACAGAACCATAAACTGGATCCGTTCCAGCTAGTGTAGGTCATTCCCCTGGGTTTGCAATAGTCACTTCCCTAGGCATGTGGCTCACAGATGAAACACATGCTATGATTTGATTTTTCAACTACAAAAAAAAAATCTAAGCAGAAATTCATCACCGACATGTTAAGAATTTGATGACTAAAAATAATCTCTTCACAAAGCACATTAATGTGGTATGCACATTTGGGAAAGGCACAAACACACCAGGGGATCTGAATAAGAGTTTGACATCAGAAATCAACCAGGGCCTACCTTTTGATTTGACTAACATCAAACAGCTGTCCCACATGTGCAAAAATACATTTGACACTATGAAATTATGACTGATTTAGGATACTGTGAGTACAGCCTTTGATCCTCCTCTCAACTGTCTAACTCTGCAATGCTGAATAGAAATTCAATATATTTCATGTATGAAATATTTTATATTCTCTGATATTACATTAAAAGGTAAAAAAATTATAACAAGTGAAATTAATTTCAATGATACATTTTATTTAACCCAAGATATTAAAATGCTGTCATTTCAATATGTGCCACTAGCTACATTTCAAGAACCCATGTGGCTATAGTTTACCATATTGAGCAATGCAACCTGGTATTTCCGAACTGCCTTCCCTACCCCACCCCTCAGCCTCCCAGTACCCTCTTATGTGGCTTCCACTTAGGTTCTTCTATCATAAACGTCTGGCTTACCTAACCAGACAATAATCTAAGTTGCTTTCTCATTTGCTATTTTTTAGATGTGTGTGTGTGTGTGTGTGTGAGAGAGAGAGAGAGAGAGAGAGAGAGAGAGAGAGAGAGAGAGAGAGAGAAGTTGTCCACAGAGGTCAGAATACAGCAGTGTGTCACCTAGAACTGAAGTTATAGGAATTTGTGAGCCACCAGACATGGGTGTTAGGAACCTAGGTCCTCTGCAAAACAATTCTTGCTCTTAACCACTGAGCACCTCTCCAGATTCTCACTTGCTTTTGCTTTTTGTCTTTTTTTAAATCTTGTTTTCCATGTTTTATCTTTGTATCCCTTCCCCTTTAGCACACTCTCTAGTACATTGAACGGCTTCACGTGTGGGTGCTTTGGAGAGGACCTGGGCAGGAGAGCGACTCCAAGAGAAGCTGTACCAGTGAACTCATGAATGATATACTAGTTGCCTCTGTGAGTCTTCAGCCTTTGGACAAGCTCTTACCATTTATGGTTTCACCCATTTCAATTTGGCTTTGTGTATCCAAAGGACAAATTGATTGACAGACTGTGGGACACAGAGCCTCCAACGTGGGACCTAGCAATGTCTGAGAAACCCAACTGATCAGGCAGAAAGAGGCACCCAACTGGAGGAGCTGGCTGGAGACCAAGGCAGGGATCCCAGCTAGACCAAAGGGAGAACAGGCAGCAGTGTGGGAGCAGAGCAACCCGAGCAGACACTTCTGCAATGGGAGGTGGCAACTCTTAGCTTAAAGGAAACTTTCTCACCAGGCCAGTTGCACAGTGTGGGTCTGAGGGTTGTTACCAGAAGCTCAGCCTGGAGCCTGTTTCTCCAGCTTCTGTGCTTATATGAGCTACTTAATAAACTCCCTCAGTCTCTGGTATCACATTATGGGATAGTTAGTATGGGTTTTACTGTTGAAACCAAGAACCTAACCCCATTTTGGAGGTTACATCAGTCCATTTTCTCTAGTACTACCAAGTGTATTATACCTCTGTTATCTGATTTATTTCCTTTAAGTAAAATTTGTTGAACCTCTGGCCATAAAGGAGTAAGATTTGCACATATTATCTTCTTCAGTTTTGATTATGCAACTTCTTTCTGGTACCAAAGTCCCCCAAATTCTGAGTGGCTGGAGTTCCTAGACAATTCCTGTAAATAGTTATAATCATAAAAGCCACATGGAGACTTCGTGGTACAGGTAGTTTGATTATCCTCCCACGGATTGTTTTATGGCCATGCTGTAAAAAGGAAGAGAATGGGGAGAAGAGAGGACTCACCCACTGAGCCCACACCTACTCTGTACCCAGCCAACTGCCTGCGTCCTGGTATGTGCCTGTGTAGGATGAGGAAATGAGACTCCTCCCCTTTCTCCTCCTACCTGACCCAAGCTGGCTTTTCCAATACAAGCTGATCTTTATGCTGTGCTCAAGATGTTGAGGAATTCATTCTGTTCCCTATTTTGCCATGAACAATGACCATAAAGACCCCTTTGCAATATACAGATCTTTTCCTCATAAAAACAAAGAAACCACAGCACAGCAGTAACCACTCTGAGCAAAGTCAAAAGGACAATGACAAAATATTTGCAATTCATATCACAAATGGCTGATGTCCTGATATAAAAAGATCCTGCAAATCAATAAGGTAATGACCAAAATTACCCCATAGAGAAATAGGCCAACTGAGAAACAGTTTATGGAAGGGAAACAGAAGGAAAATACTAAGACAAGCAACTCCTTAACATATGCAAAGGAAAAAAATTGTGGTTTTCAAATACTATGCTGACATTCCATTTTTTTAACATCTTAGAATGCTACAGACCAAAATGTAGGCCAAACCATGGTGCTGGCAAGAGCTGGGGAGATGGGTATACTTATTGGTGAAAGTATAAATTGGAGCTTCTAAAGGACAAGTTACAATTACACAGACTCTTAACTGGCATCCCAGCTCTGGGAGTTCAGTCTACAGGCACACTTACACATACATGAACTGAACTGTGGACAACTGCAGCATGTATGTGAGAGCAAAATAAGCACTTACTTGTCATCAAACATAAAGAGAAAAGGAAACCATATCTTGATGGCTAAGCTGTCTCCATCCTGAGCCTCCCTCCCTGTGTAGGGAGGATGGCCATCTTCTGCAGGGATGATTCTTATTAGGGTAAAAAAGAGGTTCAGACAGAGTGCTGGAGATTACATAGGGCATTCAGAGTGAAGAGTCAACACACACACACACACACACACACACACACACATACACACACAATATGCACTCTTGCGATGCCAAGATGCAAAATGAAATACCTTGCTTAAAACAAGGCTTTAAGTACCAGCAAGATAGCTCCACAAGTAAGGGCTCCCAAACCCAACGACCTGTGTTCCATCCCCAGGACCCACAGGCTGAGGAAGAGGAGCAGTTCCATCCAGATATCCATGCAGGGGCCCACACACGCAATAAACAAACATAGTTTTATAAAGTAAAGGCTTTGTACAGCTCAGCCATCTGAGCTCCCTTGGGCTCCATTTCAAACTAAAGAGAGGCAGGAGTCATGAAGCAAGGGAAGAATCTTCTAGACCCCTCTCTCTCTCTCTCTCTTGCCATGGGGCCGTGGGTAGAGGAAGAGCTGCCATTGATGAGCAACCCCACAGTGCAGATCTTTTTCTCTGTAGAGAAGGAAAGATTGAACCAGCTTACACAAGAACCATTTAGGAACCCCTGTAGGGATCAGGGGGGTTCAGGTAGAGGTGGGGCTCACTACTCTGCTGCCTACCCATAAGTATTGCAGCCAACCATTGTCTAAGCAGGAGGTCCCCAGGAAACACTATTCAAGATGATACTCCGTGAGAATGGCACCCCTTGAAGAGAGTATAATTCAGATGTTGTCCATTGGAAATGTGTGTGTCAGCACTGCAGGAAAAGGTGTCCTCATTCAAAGCTGAGAGAGAACTGAAAAGTAAACTGCGAGGATCTTTACACAAAGGCTTGAATCAATAGGGCCAAGGCAGGAGCAAAAAGCAGACAACACACAGAAGGATCTTGCCACAAAACTGGTGAAAATCACCACCAAGATTAATCTCTGTGAGCTCTGGGGACTAAAGAAAGCTCAGCTCTATCTAAGCGCGCTCAAAGCAGAGATGAAAAGTTTCAAGGGGGAAAACTGTCAAGGCAGCTGAAGACACAAAGTGAATTGGTGCTTTCCTTCCCCGCCTGCTTTGAGGAAGAGTTGTGTACAAGAAAGCCTTAGATTTATACTGTGGTGGCTTCTTAAAGTAACCACACCCATGTAACCAGCCTTTAGACACAGATATGGGACAGTATCCACACCCAAGAAGTTCCTCTGTGCTCCTGCATAGCCAAGTGTCTTTTGGTAGATGTAAGAATCCATTTCTGCTGGAAATGTATGGAAGAGTAGTTTTATTTTATTTATTTTATTTTATTTTTAGGTTATCACACAAAGTAATGGGTCTCATCATAGCACCTTTGTACATACATCTTTATAATTTGTTCTTGGCTGTTCCCCTCCTCCACTGCCTTCTCCTCTAGCTGGTTCTCTTTCTTTCCAACTTCTGCTTTTTAAAGAATTTATTTCATTACTGTTCCCTCCTCCACTAAGATCTTTTCCTCCCTTCTCAAGATTCCCTTTCTAACTTAGTGACCTATGTCTACATAAGTAAACACTCTCACAAACACACACACACACACATATGGCTTAATAAAATTCCACTGTACACATGTACCATTATTTCTTTATCTTCTCATCTGTTGGTGTACAGCTCAGCTGATCCAATTCCTGGCTGTTGTAAGTAGTGCAACTAGACACATGGATATGTAAAAGCTGTGTAGTATGCTCAACTCCAGCCATTCAGGTGTACACCCAAGTGCTAGTAGCTAGTCCCACAGTAGTTCTATTTTCTGTTTTTAAAGGGATTTCTATAAGGGCTTCCATAGTGGCTACACAAGTTAGTACCTGCAGTAATTAGGCAGGGGGCGTTTTGTTTTATTGGAGAGAGCCATTCTGGCTGGGATCAGATAGAATCTCAAAGAAGTTTTCATTTGCATTTCCCTGTTGGTTAAGGTTGTTGAACACTTTTAAAGTATGTATCTGTCTCTCACACACACACACACACACACACACACACACACCTTTTTTTTTCTATTTAGTTCATAAGCCCATGAGTAAATTTGGTTTTGTGCTGTGTAACTTTTACAGTTCTTTGTAAACCCCAAATCTTAGTAACCTGTTCAGTGTGTAGTTGGCAAAGATGTTTTTCTTGTTTCATGAGCTGTGTCTTTGCTTTGGATTTGTTTACTTTGCTGGGCAGAAGCCTTTTGATTTTTTTATTTTGATTTTTTGCAGTATGTGAGCTTTGATAGTGTCTGTGTTATGGTGCATTGTGTGGTGCATATGCACATAAATGTCCAGATGGACAAGTCCAAGCCTGTGCATGTGAAAGACAGGCAGATGTCTACTGCTTTCTTACATAGTCATTCATTCATTCATTCATTCATTCATTCATATTTGGTTTCTCCAGACAGGTTTCCTCTGTGTAGCCCTGGCTGTCCTGGAACTCACTCTGTAGAGCAGGCTGATGTCACAGAGATCTGCCTGCCTCTGCCTCTTGAGTGTTAGGATTAAAGGCATGTGTCACCACTACCACCCAGCAAGTGTTCTACTCTTAAGACTGGTCTACTCTTAAGTGTCTCTCACTAGGTTGGCAACCCACTACCCCCTCCCCCACACACAAAGCCTTCTGTCTCCATCTTCCCCTGTAGCACTGGCAATGCAGGCACACACACTGCCACACCCAGGTTTTACTTGGGTGTTGGGAATTCAAACTCAAGTCCTCAAGCCTAAACAGCAAGCACTTTAAAAAAAAAAAAGCATAGATTTTCTTTTATATGTGTGGATGCTTTGCCTGCATATATGTCTGTTTACCAGATATTTGAAGATGGTGTTAGATCATCAGGAAATGGAGTTACACATGATTGGTCATATGGGTGATGGGAATTAACCCAGATCCTCTGGAAGAACAGCTGTTGGTATTAACTACTCTCCAATTGATACTAGCCATCTCTCGGAGAAATCTAAGAGTGGGAACTTTTTTTTCCAAATTTTTTATTAGATATTTTCTTAATTTACATTTCAAATGCTATCCCGAAAGTTCCCTCTACCCTCCCCCTGCCCTGCTCCCCTACCCACCCACTCCCACTTCTTGGCCCTGGCGTTCCCCTGTATTGAGGCATATAAACTTTGCAATACCAAGGGGCCTCTTTTCCCAATGATGGCCTACTAGGCTATCTTCTGCTAGAGACATATAAAGCTAGAGACATGAGCTCTGGGGGCTCTGGTTAGTTCATATTGTTATTCTTCTTATAGGGTTGCAGACCCCTTCAGCTCCTGTGGTACTTTCTCTAGCTCCTTCCTTGGGAGCCCTGTGTTCCATCTAATAGCTGACTGTGAGCATCCACTTCTGTATTTGCCAGGCACTGGCATAGCCTCATACAAGCCAGCTATATCAGGGTCGAGTGGAAACTTTTTAATTTCATGTAATCCCATTTGTTAACTCTTGGAATTATTTCCTGTGTTGTTAGTGTACTGTTAAGAAAACTCTTGCATATCCTTAGATCTTGACGTGTTCTCTGTATTCTCCTACAGCATTTCCAGACTGACTGTTAGTGCATGTGGGAGGAATGGATCTAGTTTCATAGCTCATTTGCCTACCTGTGGAAATTAGTTTTCCTAGCACCATTTGTCAAAGACACTGTTTCTTCTCTGGTGTGTGTTTTGACAGTTTTATTGACAATAGGCTTGTTTCTGAGTGCTCTACTCTACTCCATCAGTCTACACAGCTGCTTTAGGCCAATGCCATGCTGTTTTGTTACTGTAGCTCTGAAGTGTGGTTGGAGACCAGTTGTTCCTGCAGCAACACTCTTTCTTCCTGATTGCTTGAGCTGCTTGGGGCCTGGATACTTCCATAGGAATTTTAGGATTGTTTTTTGCTACTTCTGTGAAGACTGCCATTGAGATTTTAGGATTAGCTTTTTAGGTCATACAGCTATGTTTCTTTAGCTTTGGCACCCTTAAGACGTTTTCAAGCATAATGGAGTTTTACATGCCTGTAATCTGAGCTCTGGAGAGTATGAGGCCAGATAGGCATGAGTTTTCAGGCTAACCTGGGCTCCATGTTGAAATCTTGGAGGAGGGGGTAGGGTTATAGAATCTAGACTAGAAATTATTCCTCACAGTTTGTTCCTGCTTGATATTCTTAATCCTTTTAATTTTCGCTGCCCCGAGAGGCTTAGATCACTGTGACCTCTCTGTAATTTATACGTACATCTCCCTGATGTTTAGAAATCATCCGGGTTGCTGTCTCTCAGCCCTTTGGCTAAGATCAAGTGTGAATCATGTTACTGTTTATTTTTTGTAATGTGCAAAGCTTACAGTATTTTAATTGGCTTGTCTGTCTTTTCCTTTCCGAAATGAAAGTTCTTTATATATTTTGTAGAGGAGCCCTTTACCATAAATATATATAAATATTCGATAACCTCTATAGCCTGTTTAAGAAACTACTCTTACCTCTTATTGTAAAAATTCTCCCATTGTAAAAATGCTTTATCCATTTAACCTTCACATTTAGTTCTATGATGTCAAATTAGCATCAATGTGTACAGTACTGCAGAAAATTGTGATTTTTTTTTTTCGAGATGTATATATAGCCTGTTAGCTCAGCACTGTTGCTAACTGGACTGCCTTGGTACCTTTGTAGACAAGGAAGTTTACATGTACAGATCTGTATCATGAGCCCCGAGTGGGAAGGCATCTGAAACCAGCTGAGTGTCTCTTGTGTGTATGCTTCTCCTCTCCCTGCTGTGCAGACTTCTTTCCTGGCTCCTGGCAGAACTCCTCATGCAGAGAGATGGCCTAAAAGGAGCTGTCCTAGTTTACTCTATGTTGCTGTGATAAAAACACTGGCCCAAAAGCAACTTGTGAGAGAAAAGGGTTTATTTTAGCTTATACTTCCAGGTAAGAGTCCATCACTAAAGAAGTCAGGTCAGGAGTTCAGGTCAGGAATCTGAAACAGAAACCATCGAGGAAGGAGGGTTGAACTCTGGTTTTCTCACTAACTCATGATCAACTAGCTTTTTTTTACACACTCCCCGGACAGTTGCCAAGGATGGCTCTGTGCACATCGGGCTGGGTCCTCTGACGTCATATAGCAACCAAGAAATGGTCCACGGACATGCCTGAAGGCCAAGCTGATGGAGATAATTATTCAGTTGATGTTCCCTATTTTCAGGTGACTCCAGGTTGTGTTTAGAATAAAAATTAAACTGCATAGACAGTGAGGGTTGGGGAAAGTGGGGCAAAGAGAGAGAAAGAGGGAGAGATGGAAGGGAAGGAGGAAGGGATGGGGTGGGGATTGGTAGAGATTATGCTTCCTACCTTCCCTAGACCATAGACCCTGACCTGCAGAGACCCTGACCTGCAGAGACCCTTACCTGCAGAGACCCTTACCTGCAGAGACCCTGACCTGCAGAGACCCTTACCTGCAGAGACCCTGACCTGCAGAGACCCTTACCTGCAGAGACCCTGACCTGTAGGGACCCTGACCTGCAGAGACCCTGACCTGCAGAGACCCTGACCTGCAGAGACCCATACCTGTGGCAGGCTTTGGCTGAAGGCAAGTGGCTGCCTTAAACATCAGTGTTAGACTGTGCTGGTGATGTCCAATCAAGATAAGGATTTTTATTTCCCAAAGTGGCCAGAAATGTGATGGAGATGTTGAGTTCTCAACCAGAGGAGCCAACAAAGGCTTCCACCACTGACAAGCTTTAAGGGGATAGCTGGAGATAAAAATAACATTGCCTCCATGATTGTAAAACACAAGTCCTGTTTGTTCAAGGAGCCAGCTATACAAAAGAACCCTTTAAGAGTAAATGAAAAGATTTACATCTTAGCACACGAATTTCCCATTCTAACCATCGTCAATGGTTAGGATGCACTAGTCATATACATCAAGAACAGAGGTTGGTGATATGTGTAGAGATCAAAAGAGAGAACAGGGAGGGTGCAAGCATGTGTGGCTTCTGTCAATTACCCATGCTGGAAGAAAGCTAAGCATGATGACAGAGTGCATGTGTTTAATGTCAGGAATAAACAAATGAAAATCAAAGCCAATGGCCTCTGCTCACCTGGCTCACGCTCATAACAGGCAACTTAATTATTGTCTTGCATCCATTATTCCATCTGCCACGCCACAGGTAGGAAGCAAGGTTGGCTCTTTCCACTCCCCATTAATGACAATTTCTCATAAGCGTTCCGAAACTGTTGAACTAAGAAAGTGCAGGTTTCTGGGCCTCATCCTCAGGTCCCAAGATCTTTTCCTTCTTTCATGAGCTGGGGACCGAATAACACAGCTTTATGTCTTCAGATCACATACACATTTTACTTTCTTAAATTTTGACCCTTCTTTATAACCCTGAGTTATAAATGTTTTTGTTAAACATCAGATTTTCAGGCTATAGACAGTACACCAAAACCAAGAGCGACATTGTAACCTTGGGAGGATACAGCAGGAAGCACAGAGGGGTAGCTTTTCATTTATCCAGGTGCCTGGACCTTATTCTGATGTTCTAATTAAAAACTTATTTGTTGCCTGGCGGTGGTGGCACACGCCTTTAATCCCAGCACTCGGGAGGCAGAGGCAGGCGGATTTCTGAGTTCGAGGCCAGCCTGGTCTACAGAGTGAGTTCCAGGACAGCCAGGGCTACACAGAGAAACCCTGTCTCAAAAAATTAAAATAAGAAAGAAAGAAAGAAAGAAAGAAAGAAAGAAAGAAAGAAAGAAAGAACACAAACATTCCTCCTAATAAATAAGAAAATTGGAGTCTTGAGATGGCCCCGCAGGTAAAGAAACCTGCTGTGCAGTCCGACAGACTGAGTTAGACCACCCAGGCCCCTGAGAGGGTGGAAGTAGAAAATCAGGTCCTCCCTTGTTGTTCTTAAGCCTCCGCATGAACACTGGCACAGCCACCCACACATAGCATGCACACTCACACATAATAATAATCAATACTTTTTTTTAAGGGAAAACAAACCAATGATAGAAACTAATCCCCCCGAAGTATGGCTAGTTCCCAGGAGAAGAGAGATAAATGGGTCATCTCCAAATGAAAACAGGTTCAGCTTCATCCAGAGTGTAATAAGCAGGGTGTGATGGCACAGGCTTCTAACTCCAGCGCTGGGGAAGTCCAAGGAGAGGCCCGTCTGGGCTACAGTAGCAAGACCCTGGCTCACACACACACAAAAGTGATGTTTGAAATGAACGTGCATAATTAGTTCACCTATAGATCTGAAAGCTTGATATGCTTGCATTTGGCAAGGCTGCAAGAAGACGTCTCATACACTGCTGGTACAAGTGTGGACTGGTACAAGTGTGGACTGGTGCAACTCCTCCAGGGGAGAATTAGGAAAACACTCACAAAATGACAGTCCGGGCTGGAGGTACAGCTCAGTGGTGAAATGTTTGCCTAGCATGGGCAAAGCCCTGAGTTCAAGTTCCAGTAAATTACTATGGGGTGTACTGGTTTGTTTAAATGACACCAAAGAATTATATTTTATGTAAATGACACCTTATTTTAAAAGTTAATGTTGGTATCCTTGAGATAAATGTCATATTGACTTTAAAGAGAGTGAGTTTGATCTATTAATATTATGTTATGTGATGAATCTTGATGTACTAAATTGAAAACTGGGGTGAAGATCTGGATATAGTGGCACACGCCTGGAATCCCAGCACTTGAAAGGCTAAGGCAAAAGGATCATAAGTTCAAAGACAGCCTGAGCTATGAAGCAAGTTCCACACCAGCTTGGTTTTATAGTGTGATCCTGTCACAAAACTACTAATTAAATAAGCAAATAAATGAAAAGTTGAGGGTACAGAATGGTATATGAGCAAAACCAAAAGCTGTCAAAATAGTCATATGTATATGTGTGTGTGTATACCTGTGTTGTGTGTAGACTTATGTACATGTGTGTGTATATACCTGCGTTGTGTGTAGACTTATGTACATGTGTGTATATACATGTGTTGTATGTAGTCATATGTACATGCGTGTGTATATACCTGTGTTGTGTGTAGACTTATGCACACACTGATGGTCTTTGGGGAGGAAGCCTAGGACATAGAGTCAGGGGATGGGCTTTCCTGGTACTTGTCTATATTATGTACATATTTAATTATAGTATGCATTATTTTTCAAATATAATAACACTTTAAGCCTTGGGCAAAGACCAGGAATGGTGGCTCACACCTTTAATCCCAGCATTCAGGAAGCAAATGCAAGTAGATCTCTGAGAGCTTGAGGCCAGCCTGGTCTACATAACAAGTTCTACACCAGGCAGCGCTACAAGACCTCTGTTAAGACCCCATCTTGGGCTGGGGAAATAGCTCAGAAGAGCACTGACTACTCTTCCAAAGGTCTTGAGTTCAGTTCCCAGCAACCACATGATGGCTTACAACCATCTGTAATGAGATCTGACACCCTCTTCTGGAGTGTCTGAAGATAGCTACAGTGTACTTGCATATAACAAATAAATAAATCTTAAAAAAAAAAAAAAGCCAGGCAGTGGTTTTTAATCCCAGCACTTAGGAGGCAGAGGCAGAGGCAGAGGCAGAGGCAGAGGCAGAGGCAGAGGCAGAGGCAGAGGCAGAGGCAGAGGCAGAGGCAGAGGCAGAGGCAGAGGCAGAGGCAGAGGCAGAGGCAGAGGCAGAGGCAGAGGCAGAGGCAGAGGCAGAGGCAGAGGCAGAGGCAGAGGCAGAGGCAGAGGCAG
>LR755128.1:589432-621333 GCA_902729485.2 Mus minutoides
ACACTCCAGAAGAGGGAGCCAGATCTCGTTACGGATGGTTGTGAGCCACCATGTGGTTGCTGGGATTTGAACTTATCACCTTCAGAAGAGCAGTCGGGTGCTCTTACCCGTTGAGCCTTCTCACCAGCCCCGGCAGGTGGATTTCTAAGTTCTAGGCCAGCCTGGTCTACAAAGTGAGTTTCAGGACAGCCATGGCTATACAGAGAAACCCTCTCTTGAAAAGCCAAAAAAAAAAAAAAAAAAAAAAATCTCAACAAAACTAACAAACAAAAATCTTGGAAAGAAATTTTGAGCACATATACCCTTTTATACAAGAAAACAAACTCGACTTCTACAAGTTTATTTCAAATATCCACTCAAGGTCTGGGATGTATCTAAGTGGTAGAACACTTTCCTCCTATGCAGGAAGTCTGAGGTTCTGTCCTGAAAGAAAAATACATAAAAAAGACAACACACCCAAGGTTAGGTTGACATATGTACATGTTTGTTTATGGTAGCACTGTTTATCATTGCCACAGTTTGGAGTCAGTCAAAATACCCATAGTAGGACACTGTCGAAACCATGTGTTATGAAACTGTGACATCCTGAGAGGCAATCAAAAGGAAGGCGGTAGCTCTGTAGGCAAGAAGACAGAAGTGAGGCCAAGCCTCCTTCTGTGGACCGGGGAAATGACTCTGTGGGGAAGCCACTTGCTGTGCAGGTGTGAGGACCAGAGTTTGGATCCCCCAAGCCCACAGGAGAGCTGGGCAGGTGTGGCAGCCGCCTAGGGCTCAAGAGGCAGATGCAGGGGATTCTTGGGGTAAGCTGGCAAGAAACTGCCTCAAAAAATAAAAGTGGCGAGCAAGTAAAGAAAATACCTCACATTAACTTCTGGCCTCCACATGTACATGCATGCACACACACACACACAAGCACATACATACATACACCATATACATGTAGAAAAAACAGGTGGGGAATCTTCAGTGAAGAGTAAGGTGCCCCATTGCTGAGGTAAAGAGGAAGGTAACATTCACTCATATTTGATTAAATATGAAAGGTTATTCGGGGGGGGGGGCACATCAAAAGATAAAAATGAGGTAGATGTAGTAGCATACACCTCTATTCCTAGCACCAGGGAGGCAGAGGTAAGCAGATCACGACCCCAGAGGGTTCCAGTCCATGACCACCACATTAGGGAAGATGGCGGCAGCAAAGCAACCAAGGCATTGGAGCAGATCCTGAGAACTCACATCTTTATCCACAAAGCCTGAGGCAGACGGAGAGCTAGAGGGGCTAATGGGGAATAACCTCAAAACTCACCACCCCTGGCATGGCCCCAATGACACACCTGCTCCAATAATGCCATACCAATCCTTCCCAAACGCTTCCACCTACTGGGGAACCAAGTGTACAAATATATAAGCTTATGGGAGCCATTCTCATTCAAATCACCACACCAGGCTCAAAGAAGAGAAAAAGGAATTAAAAACAAAAGAATCCTTTGCTGGCTATTGTTATGTCAACTTGACACAAGCTAGAGTAACTGGAAAAGAGGGAACCTCCATTGAGAAACTGCCTCTATGAGACTGTAACATACTTTTTTTTTTTTTTTTTTTTTTTTGAGACAGAGTTTCTCTGTGTAGCCCTGGCTGTCCTGGAACTCACTCTATAGATCAGGCTGGCCTCGAACTCAGAAATCTGCCTGCTTCTGCCTCCCAAGTGCTGGGATTAAAGGCGTGTGCCAGAGCATACTTTCTTAATTAGTGATTGATAGGGGAGGACCCAGCCCATTGTGGGTGTGGCCACCCTCCTCCCGATGGCGGTTCCTGGATTCTATAAGAGAGCAGGCTGAGCAAGCCACGATGACCAAACCAGTAAACAACACCCCTCCATGACCTCCACATCAGCTTCTGCTTCCAGGTCCCTGCCCAGTTTGAGTTCCTGCCCTGACTTCCTTTCAGTAATGGACCACAAATGAAAGTGTAAGCCAAATACACCCTTCCCTCCCCAACTTGCTTTTGGTCATAGTATTTCATCACAGCAACAGAACCCTAACTAAGACAAATCCCTTCTGAGAAGAGGAACTACAGAGGATGGAAAGGAGAAGGAAGGTTTGTACTTTAGAGGTTATCTATTAAAAGTAAAACTCTGGCTGGCCTGGTGGTGTGTGCCTTTAATCCCAGCACTCAGGAGGCAGAAGCAGGCAGATCTCTGCGAGTTCAAGACTACCATGGACTATGAAGCAAGTTCCAGGACAGTAAGGGCTACACAGAGGAGCCCTGTCTTGAAAAACAAACAAAACCCCCAAATAAATAAATAAATCTCTGCATCCAGACGCAGCATTTCTCATACAATTGTATGGCGTTCAACAGAGGAGTCGCTTATGAAGATAACTTTAGTCAATGATATAATCCATGTGTCCTTTAGTGCCATAAAGAGATAGAAATTATTGTCTGTTTTCCATTGTGCATAAAAAATAAATTGGAAGCAGGTGCTCAACATTTGAGAGCACTGCTGTGCTTCTAGAAGACACAGGTTCAAGTCCCATCTTCCACATCATGGCTCACAACTGCCCATAACTCTAGTTCCAGGGCTTCTGATATCACAGACCCCTGTGGGCACTGCATGCTTGTGGGACACAGACACACACAGACACACACAGGCAAACCACACATACATAAAACAAATAAAAAAATAAAAAAATAAGCAAACTGGGCCTGTTTCCGGGTATCAGTCCAAGAGGATAAACTGGTTATAGCCACTAGTCTTATCCTATATCTTCAAACCCATTACAAAAGTGTTCTTACAGTTTGACAGAGATGAGGACACCTAAGGTAGAAAGTGGGAAAAGTTGCCAAAGGGCAGGGTTGGAGACTTAGCTCGGAGGTAGAGTGCTTTCTTAGCAAGCAGAAGGTCCTGGGATCTGTCCTCAGACCCTGGGGTGGATCTGTCCTCAGACCCTGGGGTGGATCTGTCCTCAGACCCTGGGGTGGATCTGTCCTCAGACCCTGGGGTGGATTTGTCCTCAGCTCCTGGGGTGGATCTGTCCTCAGACCCTGGGGTGGATCTGTCCTCAGACCCTGGGGTGGATCTGTCCTCAGCTCCTGGGGTGGATCTGTCCTCAGACCCTGGGGTGGGGGTGGGATGAGGGAGGAGTGGAGTGGGAGGGGAGTTACCAAGGGGAAAGCTGGTAGTTATCCACTTGGGAACTTTTCTACAGAGAAAAATTTCTCCACAATGCTCTGCATCTCCAGATGCACACTCAAATGGCCCCCAGCCAGACACAGGCAGCATGGCCACAGCAGCTGTGTCAGCCTGTTGTGCCTGCTTCCCATACCAGGGCTGTTGGAGCGAAATGGCCAGAGAAACTTGAGACTCACACTCTAAGATAACTTCAGAAGGAGAGGCGCATGTATACCAATAACTTGTCAGTGTTTCTAGATATGGACAATACTATCTTATTCCACAGTATTGAGAAATTGTTTCCATTCCAAAAGGAAACAAACACATGTGGCCTGTCTTAAAGAAACTGCTCCTAGGACTCAGTGCTGTTGCAAAGATGAGATTGCATTGAACGTGGACTACAGAGATTGCTATTTTAAACTCTTCTAGGACAAGTGGGAATTATTATTCAGTGAGGTGGACTAAAATTTTGGACACTAGTTATATGCATTGGGTCAGGCAGTGGTGGCGCACACCTTTGATCCCAGCACTTTAATCCCTTTAATCCCAGGAAGGCAGGTAGATTTCTGAGTTTGAGGCTAACCTGGTCTACAGAGGGAGTTCTGGGAGAGAGAGAGAGAGAGAGAGAGAGAGAGAAAGAGAGAGAGAGAGAGAGTATTTGTTTATTTCCTACATGTTTTTTATATTAACTTATGAAATATTCAGTATCTGAGGATTTTCTTGTATTTATTAGAACTCTTTTTGGTCTCCTGTAAGAAAATATACAATGCAAACAGAGGCTTAAGCAAAACAAGCTTTCTGGATTATGTAACAAACTCAATTCCAGTGTTTCCTCTCCTGCTTCCTCCTTCCCAAGCTTTGTTCAAGGCCTGGTTCGCACTCAGACTATCAGCATCGCCATAGCGATTGGCGGGCTCACATCTCCTCCGGAACACTCTAGCAGGTCCCACACGGTGTGGTGCAAGATCCCAGCATCCACAGCCACTTCTGGCGGGCTCCAGATGAAACTCTTTATCAGAGCAGACGCTTTGCTCCGAGCAGAAATTCTGTGCCCAAGCCAGGCATAAAGCCTGGGGAAGTAGTCGTCCTGGGGAAGCAAGGGTTACCACAGAAGGAGGGGGACTTCGTGGAGGGCAGCAAGAACAGCTGTCTGTGGGCAGCTGGAGCGGGGATAATTGGTGTCCAATGGAAATCTAGTAGGAGTGAGGGTCTGCCAAAACAAGCAAGGGACCCCGAAGGAGAGTGGAAAGGATACAAGAGAGAATTACCCCAATCACTCCATGTTAATATATTAAAGAAACTGATGTTTCTGGATTTGACATGTAATTTCAAAAGGAAAGAATAATTGCTTTATTCTTCAGAACTTAAAAAAAAAAGACCTCCATAAAATGAGCTTTGTGAAGAAAATTTTATCCTGAGAGTCACTGGGAATATGATTACTCTTCTAAAAGCATGTCAGACATAAAAGACGTGCTGAGAACCAACTACTGTCAGTTCTGGATGGAATGTCTAGTTTGAAAATGATTTATTCTCCATGTAAGGCTCTCTCTCTTCTGTAATATGTAAATTAGAGGTGGTTCGTACAACCCGGTGAGAGCTGGAGTAAGAAGTTTGGCTTCGAAGCAGTGACTTTTAAAAATAGTTTTATTGTTAATCTCAGTATTCATCAAGTCTCTGATGGCAGGAAATTTAGTTCAATCATTTTTCTAAGTCACTGCAGAGAATAAGTAATTATCAAAGGAAGAAAAACTATTTCTGAATCGGCCTTGGCTCACACGTTGACATGAGATCAGATATCTAACGTGAGCCCCTCTGGCAGGCACTATCCATAGCCTAATCCAAAAGCTCTTTCCACATCTTTCTTGATTAAAACATCAGCAAACACAAAACGTTAAATATGTAAATAAAAGTCTTAATTGCTCTGAAGTGCAAACCACTACGTCGGCTGTATGGTCTTGGTAAACCACGGCGCTCCTTTTTCTCTCTGTCCCTAAAAAGGGGCGTGTAATGAAGTTGTCCGAGAATTCTGCTGGTAGCCTCCATTTTTCTTTCTACTTAGGGAGATTTAGAATGAAGAGAAAGCCCCTTTGCTCGCCTTTGCTCCTTCCTCTTGGCTCCCTGAGGCGCTAATTTGAGCATTGGCGCCATCTTGTGGCAACAACAGGAAAGGTGAGAAGAGCCAGCCAGCCCGGTGCTTCTAGTCATCTGAAATGGCACATTATGGGTGGGGCAGAGCCATCTTTAGCTGCACATTTTGTTACTTTCAACCCAAATAGTCCCGAGATGACATCTTCTCAATTTTTTTATTTGAGGTCGACATACTAAAAAAAAATCACACAGTTAAAATTTGAGGTTATATACTTGCCTTGTAAAAGCTAAAACAAAGGATCAACTCATTCTTGAACAGGCGTTTCTTTTAAGAGTTAATTATTTCTCCTAATTCCATAAATGCATATGATGAATTTTGACCTCACTGTCTTTTCTCGTCCCTTCCCCTCTTTCTTTTCTAGGTCCCCTTTGTGTTTGATGTGTCTGACTGCCTTTAAGTAGGGTTGCTTGAATGACCATCGGTGAGGGGTTATATATTACCAGAGTACTAGCAACTTACCAGTGGCTACTCCAGAGAAGAAAACGTCTCTCTTATGCCATCAACTATGAGTAGGTTTTCAAGGAGTGGTGGATCTAATAAGTCCTTCACCTGCCCATATTGGAACATTCGTGGTCTTTTGCAGGCACCGATGCTGGGAGTGTCATGTTCGGAAGACTGGCTCGCTTCTTTCCACTGCTTTGTCAGAGCTGTCCTCTGAGCCTCAGAGGTGGCTCATTTGGGGCGATCACTGAGCAGTATCTGACTCTTAGCCCTTTGACCAGTCATGAGTCTCTGAAGTAACTGTCACCCATTACAAAAACAAGCTTCCCTGACCAAGGCTGACAGTAGCACGACTCCATGGACAAAACCATAAATATTTAAAAGGTAGTCTGATGGGCACAGTAGGCCTGTTTAGTAAATTAACGGCCACCGTTTCCTTGATTAGGGCCTATGATCTTCCCAGCCATGGTCTTACTGATCAATTTTATAATATCATGCAGGAAATGCTTCCAGAATGCAAGCAGAAAGTGGTTGGTTACCCTCTAAGCAGCCATGCCATTATTATACTGTTGGGCACACCTTGCCTGGTGAGTTGTATCTTGCGGGCCTTACAGCTGAGGAAGATTGCTTATGATTTTTCTTTCCCAGTCACCCAAGTTTTGCATCTGCAAGCACTTGGAAAGCTAGCTAGCAGGGAGGGACCTTCTAGCTTAGTTCCAGCTTGATTTCTCTCTCTCCTATAGGCAAGCTATGTGTGCTCTTAGCAGTTGGGGTTACTGTCTAGTTCTCATGGGCAACCAATAGTAGTGTCAATAGCTGGGTTGTTTTGGGGGCCTTGACCAACAACTCATCACTGGCCCTGGCATTTTCATTTAAAGTCCATAGCTTTCTGGGAGCAATGTTACCCACCCATGCAAGGCCCCTTCATTCAAACACCTGTTGCATTAGTTTACAAAGCAGTGGATGATGTCACAGATCAGTTAGTTACATTAGTTTACAAAGCAGTGGATGATCGTCAGACAGTCTGAGCTGTGGCCAGCCAGCTTCTAACCTCCCATTTCTCTCTCAGTCTCCTGCCCCCTCTCCAGCAGCTGTTTTCCCAGTTATCCTGTTCATTTGAGTTTGATCTCAGGGTCTTAAAAAACAAAACAAAACAAAAAAACAAAACCAAACCAAGTTAGAGCCTTTTAATCATTTCCTTTGGAATGCTACTAAAGAAGTTTATTAGTAAGATAGCACTCCTCCACAGCTGACACCCGTCCTCACGTCTCAACTATGACACTCAGTAAAATCTGAGGGGCTTGTGGTAAAGAGGAATTTTCACTAAAATGTAATCTATTTTTTAAAATTTATTTTTGACTCATCTAGGAAATCATTAAAGCTGTACTAAATACTTGATACATTTAGTGCACTAAGTAATGTTTCAGTCAGATTTGATGTACTTATCTCATTAAATACTTAGCTTTTATTCATGGTGAATACTTTTATAAATGCTTCTAGCTTTTTTTTTGGAATGTGGAATGCATTGTTAGCTACTATATGGGAAAGAAAATTTAACTGTCAGATGGAATTCAGACAGTCTATATGCATTTCTCCAACTTTCAATTTTAAAGGTTAAAAATCTGCATATTCACAAATCTTAAAAATTAAAAAACATCTTTTTTTTGATTAAGCAAAATTTTGTTTTGTTTTTTGTTTTTCAAGACAGGGTTTTTTTCTGTGTAGCACTGGCTGTCCTGGAACTTGATATGTAGATCACTCTGGCCTCGAACACGCGTGTGTGTGTCCTTTACTTTACAATCTAAGTAAAATGAACACTTGTGAAGTGGGGACTTCCACTGTAACCCAAGTTTCATTACAGCGGATCAAGTGTGGGCTATCTTTGGCCAAAAGACCTAAGATTTTAGGATTCACATTTTTCTTAATAAGTTCTCCCATCAATTTTGTTTTATAATTATGGAAGAAGGGGGAAATGGATGCTACTTAGACCAGTAATATCTGTTCAATAGTATACAGTTACACTTGGGTTTTATTTTTATTTACTGTGGCTATGGGGGTGGGAGACCCACATGTATCCCAGAGTATATGTAGAGATCCAGAGTTGGTTCTCTCTATCCACCAAATGGGTACTGGGGATTGAACTCAGGTTGTCAGGTTAGCCTTTATCCACTGAGCTACCTCAATGGATCCTAAATCTGGATTTTAAAATAATGAGAAATGTATGCATCATACACACACACACACACACACACACACACCACCACCACCACCACCACCACCACCACCACCACCACAGTAAAAGGGTTGGCATGTTTATTAAAATGTTACCAAGGAAGGAAGAACCTCTCAAGAGTAGGGGTATTTAAAGGGAAACAATGATACATTCTATTCTAGCTGTTAAAATTAGTAACATACTTATCAAGACCCTATTTAGAAAGGAAAAGCAAGTTAGCAAATGGAAATCATAATTATAAATCAAATACTACTGTATCTAGAATGTGATTTTAAAAACACATTACCAGCCAGGCATGGTGGCACACACTTTTAATTACAGAACTCAAGAGACAAAAGCAGGTGAATCTCTGAGTTTAAGGTCAGCCTGGTCTACACAGTGAGTTCCAGGCCAGCCAGCAGCTACATAGAGACCCTGTCTCAAAAACAAACAAACAAACAAACAAACCCCCAAACCACATAAACAAACCCTATACTCTTACCAATAAATAAAAAGTATAGCTACTCATGAATTATAATAACTCCCTTTCAGAGGGCCATTTTCAAAAACTCATTAGCTATAAAGAACATGTCACCCCCTGAGAACTTTCTTTAGTCCTCCTCGAGTTGGCTTCTCTTCTCTTCTATCCTCGCTCGATGAAGTCACTAACAAAGAACATGAAGTGTAATTATTGTCCCTGAGGCTTTACTGCCTCTGCCTGCTAACCAAGCCCTAGTCCCGGAAGCTTCTAACCTTCGTACAATCTTATCTAGGCCTAGAATATTTTCAGCCTCTGAGACTTACTGCTGAAAAAGCTTACTCTGTCTAGTTCTTTCTGATCTCTGGCTGGCTGGTTCAACTCAGAACTTGAGTTCTGGCTGAAACTTCTCTCCAGACTGACAGATTCAATCTGGCTTCTTTCTCTTGGTCTCTTCTGAATTGCTCTCCTTGACCTCAAACTAACTCTAGCAATCTCTTCTGATCTGGCTCCTTCTTATTCTCTGGCTTGTTCCATCTTCACCTGTTTCTAGCTCATTCCCTCCTCAACGAGTCTCTGTAAAACTCTCCCAGTAGAACTACTTCTCTTCTTTTTTCTTTCTCTGCTTTACTTTCTTAAGTAGCTTCCCTTTCCTCTCTCTTCTCGAGGGAGTCAAACATGGCTGCTTCCTTTTATAAACTACCTTCATTGTTTGGGATTAAAGATGTGTACTAAGGGTGTGCTTATATTCCAGCCAGAGGGATTGAAGGTGTGTGCTAAGGGCTAAATCACACTACAACTAGAAACAGGTTTTTTCAGTAAATAACACAATTCACAGTATGATCAAATATCCTGCAACATTTCCCTCTTTTTATCTAAGCTAAAAATTGTATACACTTTAACTTTCACAACATAAACAATTACCAATCCCACAAACTTAAAACCCCCAATGTCCTTATGAGGATCTGTTGATGGGAGCGTAAGACTCTGCTGAGGCTTAATTACCAGGGACCCTCTGAGTGAGCCACTTGGAGCCAGGAATCAAGCAAAGCAAGAGAATAGAATAAAGCAACAGCCACTAGGCACAATGTGATTGGCAGAACAGTGTGACTTTTAAACTGATTGGCCCTTAGGGAATGAGGTAGCAAGAGGTTCCCTTATCTGCGGGTGGCCAAAGGTTGGTTCCCCAGTGGTCTGAGGATTGTAATTAGCTTCTCCCTTCTGGAGGGGAGGGGTGCCTACGGGCTCCATAACCTTTCTCTCCTAGGAGGGGAGGGGTCTGGTGGAATTTTTCAAAGTTCCTGAGCTGACCTCTTCAAGATGATCCTTCATACCTGCAATCCTGATCACCTATCTTCAGCAACAGTCAATTTCAGCATCCAGGTTTTCAGTCTGCCAGTCTGATGAACCATCATCTGCCCTTCTTCAGCTGATTTGCTGAGCTGTCTCCATACTGAGGAGCCCTGCTTTCTGTGTTGTCTGTGCTGCTCTCTTTCTGTGCCTCTCCCTTCCTTGAGTTGTGCCTTTCCTGTGGAAGCTTCTCTTACTCGGGTCAGATCTTGATCAATTTTGAGAAAACCCATAGTCTTTCACATGCAAAACATCTTCCCCAGTGTAACACTGAAAGACCCCGAAGAGGGGAGACCCTCACTCAAGTCTTGGGATGACACAACCCCCCAAGAACTCTAGAGAGACTGTCCTTGCTGCAATCGCACGAGGTTTATCGACAGGAACCAGTGCACTGAGGCCGACTTGTATCCCACGCAGGGGTAGAGGAGTTCAACCCAGAGTAGCTGGGAAAGGGGATATTTAAAGAAAAAAAAACCCACAACCCAAGGGAGTAGGGAGGGCATTATTGGAAAATGCTGGAAATTCCATTGAAAAATCACAAGGGGGTACTAAAAATCACAAGGGGAAACTCCCTGCTTCTCAAGATTGTTCTCAAGATTTTAATCTAACTTTTGTGGTCAGCCAGGTCCTGGAACAAGGTCACTGAACCGGCTTGTGTAATTATCTGTTCTGTGGTCAGCTAAGCTCCTGGAAACAGGGTGCTTCAGGGCCCAACTATTTTTCTTTCTTGGCTCCAACTTGGTCTAGGGGGTCAAACTTAAATGTTCTATCTTACAACACATTCCCTAAGTTCCATTCTGATGTTAAAACATCTTTAGGGTATGCACTTTGATTTAATTCAGCAGTTTCTTTCTACAACTCAGTGTCTTTTGACCAATCTTATTCTCCACCTCTGTTAAGAGAATAAAAAAACACTTTCTCAATAAAGCTCAGAAGCCCAGGCTGGGGGATGGGGGAACAGAGGGTATGCCTGCCTGTCATCCTGGCACACGGAGCTTAAGACAGAAGAGTCATATTCAGGCTCATTTAAAAAAAAAAAGATAAGCAATAGATTTGTACCTGTAGTATATCCCACATGGGAAATGTTTAATTACGGAAATGTACGGAAATGAGGCTGGTTCCAGGGTTTGAGTGGATTTCCAGTGAATATATAATTCTGAGCTGACCGATGTTCACATCAACACATAAAAGAGTCCCAGCTTAGTAATTTGGCTCCCATGCCTGCTGCTCAGAAGCTGGCCATCAGACTGTCCCCTTCACGAAGGTAAGCCTTCTGCCTCTGGTTTGCGTCCCAGCAGTGTACCTGTGTGTGGCTTTCTTCTTGACTGTTCCCGTGATCCACTTGTCTCCTTGAATTTGTGAGCTGATGCCTATGACTGAAGGGCTTTCCAGGTATGTCTCATTAAACAGCACTTCTCACTCCCCTCCCCCGCCAGGGTCTTTGTCCATTTGCTTTTCTCTCCATGCTTTATCCTAAACAATGTCCTGCACTATATATGATTTGTTCATAGATCCTTCATTTAAAAATGCCTAATCCTGGGCTGGAGAGATGGCTCAGCGGTTAAGAGTACTGACTGCTCTTTCAGAGGTTCTGAGTTCAGTTCCCAACAACCACATGGTGACTCACAATCATTTGTAATGGGATCTGGTGCCCTCTTCTGGTGTGTCTGAAGACAGAGACAGTGTACTCACATACATAAAATAAATAAGTCAATCTTTTTTTTTTTAAGTTTCTTCCTGTTTATGGTGAGTGTGTGAGAACACTGTGTGTACAGGGAAGACTCTGGGTGTCCTGTTCTATCAGTCTCCACCGTATTCCCTTGAGATAGGACCTCTCACAGAACTTGACGATCTGGCCGCCAGCCTGCAAGCCACAGCACCGGTGTTAAAGGCACCATGCAGTCACCTCCATCTTTTTACATGGATGTGGGGATCTGAACTCTGATCTTAAGGTTGCACGGCAAGTTACCCAATGAACTCCCTCTCTCCACCCTCTTTAAAACTTAATTTATGCTTGTGTGTGTGTGTGTGTGTGTGTGTGTGTGTGTGTGTGTGTCCTAGGGTATGTATGTGCACCACATGCATGCAGAAGACTATGGGACTCAGAAGAGTAGTTTGATCCACTGGAACTAAATTATAGCTGTTTGTGAGTCACCATGTTGGTTCCTCAAATTCGAACCCAGGTCCTTTGGAAGATTGAAAGACTCACAACATGAGGACTTCCCTACATTCTGACTCAGGAGAGGTGACACCCCAACTCACTCATGAGAAACGGCAAGAGGAATTTTCTTTCAAGAGGGCTCTCAGGCCCACAGTCGTATAGAGGACCGTGGCGCCCCGAGTAGCTGGGTAAGGAGCAAGTCAGGGTGACTTTCTTTGAAAGAACACTCCCTGAACCCAGGAAGCAGGTAGGTGGAGGAATGCCGCTATCTGTTTTATGATTAGTATACCTTAGAGCATTGAGTCACAAAGGTCACATTCTCAAGTCTGGGCCTAAAGGCCTAGTTTTTGTTTTTATGTTTCACTTTTTCATTCCCCACTTCTCCTCGTTAGTAGTTCTAATCTTAGAACTAGACACTATCTTCTCCCTGACATACTTGATCCTTTAGGGCATGGTACTGTTGTCTCAAAACTAAAAGCTGCACTGCACTAATTCTTGCTCTCTAACACACATGGACCTATAATTAAAAGCAGAAGCAAAATCAAAAGGGGTCCCCTAAGTGTAGAAAGTAGGGTGGTCAAGAGTTCAAGATAAGGGCCTTTCCACCGAGTCTCAAGATTTTCTGCGTGGTGGTGTCTAATGTAGACAGAATCTCTAATTTGGAAGCGATGTGGAGCTTGCAGGTCTCCTTCTCTTGAGTAGGCCTTCTGGAGCTGCTTCCACACTCACTGTCTCACCCACTTGAGCGCCTTGAGCCTAGAGAACAAAGGCTGGGAAAGCAGCATGTCAGCACTATGTACAGAGGCTATTTTTACCAGTGGAGGGGGGTCAGTCCAAACTGTCCAGGGGTGTTCTAAACCCTGAAGAGCACAAAGGGTAGGAGAGCTATCCAACCATTAATGCCAGTCTCTGCTGTCAATTTGTTAAGGGTCTCTTAATGGTTCTATCTATCCTCTCTACCTGTCCTGAACTTTGGAGCCTGAATGCACAATGCAACTTCTAATCAATCCCCAATATCTTGGCCATTCCCTGACTTACCTGGGCAACAAAGGCAGGTCCATTCATAAACCTTGGGAAGATTTCTTTTAGGATCTTCTTGGCTACCACATTGGCCGTCTCAGTCCTGGTAGGAAAAGCTTCTACCCAGCTTGAAAAGATGACTATAAAAACTAATAAGTACCTGCTGCCATATCTAGCTGGCTTAGATTTTGTAAAATCTACCTCCCAATAGGCTCCAGGCTGGTCACCTCTGAGCCTCTTCCCAGGAGTATACATGGAGTGTCCTGCATGAGTCATAGCACAGGCCTTGCAGCTTTTGACTATTTCTTCTACCAAGTCAGAGAGTCCTATAAAATAGTAGTCGGAGGACCTAACCACACCTTTTAATTTCTTGGCCCCCAAATGGGTCAAGTAATGTAAGTCCTTCTTCCCGTGGGAGGACTAGTTTTTCCTTTTTCTGTTTCTACCATCCCATACCTGGTTTCCTTTACCAGTCCTAGTTTGTCCATAACTTGATAGTCCTCAGGGGTGTATCTAAAGCTGGTCTCTCTGACTGCCAGGATCATTGCTCCTTGGGCCTCCTGTTTGGCAGTTAAATTTGCCATCTGAAGCCGGGCGTGGTGGCGCATTGCCTTTAATCCCAGCACTTGGGAGGCAGAGGCAGGCGGATTTCTGAGTTCGAGGTCTACAAAGTGAGTTCCAGGATAGCCAGGGCTATACAGAGAAATCCTGTCTCGAAAAAACAAACAAAAAAAAAATTGCCATCTGATTCTCTTTAGCCACCGCATCTTATGTCTTTCTCTGCAGATGTCAACAGCCCTCTTTGTCTGAATATTGCTCCGTGCAGTGGCAAAAGCATACCTGCTGTCAGTGTAAATGTTAATAGACTTTTCCTTTGCCATTCGTAGAGCTTGTATCAAAGCCACAAGTTCGGCTTTCTGGGCCGAAGTCCCTTCAGGGAGGATGCTGGCCTAGATCACTTGCTTTCTGTCCACCACTTCTGCCCCCGCCTTCAGCTTACCTTCAACCATGAAGTTACTGCCATCTGTGTACCACCTTGGACTCCCATCATTTCGAGTACCAGCTTCTTCTGCCAGAATGTCAGCGCAGTGATGAGTAGGTGAAGAGTCATCAGTCTCGGGCAGTAGGGTAGCAAAATTGAGGACAGCAGGGGAATGAAGGTCACTCCTTAAGTCAACAAAAAACTCTGATAATGTGTCATATGAGCATTGGTCATCCATCGGTCAAGGGGCTGTTGGATAATGCTTTCAAGAGCATGGGGTGCCACTATAGTTTGCTGTCCCAGAGTGAGCTTATCAGCATCCTTGACAAGCAGAGCTACAGTAGCAATAGCTTTCAAGAAAGAAAGCCACCTGCTGGCAACAGGGTCTAACTTCTAGGATAGGTAAGCCACTGGCCTATTCCAAGGTCCCAAAGTCTGGCTAAGGACTCCTCTGGTGACCCCTGCTCTCTCATCAGGCAAGGCCAAAGCTGGGGCCGTTAGTAGGGCCTTTTTAATTTCTTCAAAGGCTTTCTGGTGATCTGGGGTCCACACAAACACCTCCCCTTCCTTGGTTAGGGGGTACAACAGGGCAGCTAAGGTGGCAAACACAGGTATCCAGAGCCTGCAGAAGCCAGTGGTGCCCAAGAATTCTCTTACTTGCCTTGGTGTAGTTGGGGTGGGGATCTGAGTTACAGTCTTTTCTCTGGTGGTAATAAGCTGCCCTATTATATTTCATGAACAGTGTTGGGGTCCAGGAATCATCCCACAAAACACTCAGCCATCTCAGCCAAGCAGGGATAGTTTATTGAACATATACCCTGGGACTTATTGATCAGGGATGCAGGTCAGACTGCAAAAGTTGAGACTGCAACCCTGTTTCCCAAGGGTTTCTTATAAAAGGCAAAAACCACAGAAGCTCATGGCAACCATAAAAGCTCATACACAGGTGCAGGAAGTCTTGCCAGGCAGTTGGGTGGCTGGTTCGGGTCCAACCTTATTGTTGCTAACTATACAAAGCAATTCTAACTGACCTTAGTTATTATGATTGGCCCTAAAGGAGGGCAAGGGTCGGAGGAGTTTCCAAGAACACCAAAGCATAGAGCTTAATGGGATATGCAGTTAGTTAATGGTTAGCTGGGCATGAGAAAGATCCTCTGTAATAATGTAAGATGGCTGGCTATAGGTATAAAATGGAAATGGCTACAGTAATGTCAGAAAGGCAGCAGCCACCTAGGTCTTAATGAGCAGGACCTTTTTTTTTTTTATGTTAAGCAATTGCATCATCCTGGACCCATCAGTTGGAATGCAAAGGTGACACACAGAGTGTAGACATGAGGACTTTAAAGCAGGAGGCATAGCAAACATTCAAACCAGAGACCTAAGGACATCAGCACATCCTAGAGGCTTTGATTTCTAAAAGCCTTATGTCAGTCTCCATAGCCCACCTAAGCCAGCGCCTTGAGTCCCTCCCAGCCCTGCCAGGACAGGGACCTCATGAGGAGCGACTATGATGTGGCCCAGCTAGCAGGGTTAAGCTATGGCCACACCTGGATTTCTTTGAGTGTGTAGAGAGGAGTTGGTGGAGTTGATGGAGTTGGTGGAGTTGGTAGAGTTGGTGGTGTCCTTTGTGATTTTGTTGTATCTAGTGAGCTGTGTGTGGATTTTGTGTTTGATTGGTTTGTGTATGAGCTTGTGTGTGTGTGTGTGTCTATATCAGTGTGTGTTTGGGAGGAGTGTTGCTTGTGTGTGTGAGTTGTGTTTTAAGTTTACTTGCATGTGAGAACGTGTGTGTGTGTGTGTGTGTGTGTGTGTGTGTGTGTGTGTACATATACCTGTGGGTGACTGTAAGTGCACCTGTGTGTTTGTGCTTGTGTGTGCAAGAGAGTGTGTGTGTGCGCACGCAAGAGTGTGTGTAGGTGCACGTGTGGTAGGTGTGAGAACACCTATTGTGTTGAGGCTGTTAATCAGCTTGGCCATTGTTTCTAAGGTAAGCCATCTACTTTATTTTTTTTAAGATTTTTTTTTATTATTTATTCACTTTACATTTCAATAATAGCCCCTCTTCTCCTAGTTCCACCTCACATGCCCCTCCTCCTATAATTCCCTCCCCTTCTCAGAGAAAGGGAGGCTGACCCCTTAGGTACCACCATGCACTGGGACATCTAGTCCTAGCAGGACTAAGCCTATCCTCTCCCACTGAGGCCAGAAAAGACAGCCCAGCTAAGGGAAAGAGATCCAAAGGCAGGTAACAGAGTCAGAGACAGCCTCTGCTCCAGTTGTTAGGAGACCCAAATGAAGACTAAGCTGTACATCTACTACAAATATGTAGGGGGCTTAGGCCCACCCCTGCATGTTCTTTGGCTGGTGGTACAGTCTCTGAGCTTCCGTGGGCCCAAGTTAGTTGTCTCTGTGGGTCTTCTTGTGGTGTCCTTGACCCCTCTGGCTTGCTCAGTTCTATCCCCACTCTTCCACAAGACTCCCCAAGCTCCACCCAGTGTTTGACTCTGGATCTCTGCATCTGTTTCCATCAGCTGCTAGATGAAGCCTCTCAGAAGACAGTTACCTTAGGTCCTGTCTGCAAGTCATAGAGTTCACAGTGTTCTCTCCCATGGGGTGGGTCTCAAGTTGGGCCTGTCATTGGATGGCTATTCCCTCAATCTCTGCTCCATCTTTATCCCTGAACATCTTATAGGCAGGACACATTTTGGGTTGAAAGTTTTGTGGGTTGGTTAGTGCCCCTACTGGAAATACTGCCTGGCTACAGCAGATGGCCACTTCAGTCTCTCCAACCCCAGCTGCTAGGAGTCTCAGCTAGCATTACTCTCATAGACTCCCTAGAGTCTCCCCCCACCCCATCCCTGCCAAGTCTCCAACTCATCCCAGAGATGCATCCCCCACATCCACTCCTCTTCTGCCCCTCCCCCTGCTCTCTCCACACCTATCCCTACCCCTGTTCCCCTCCCTCACACCTCTCCCCATCAGCTCCCTCCTTACATCCAAGCCTATTTGATTTCCCCTTTTGAATGGGATTCAAGCATCCTCTCTTGGGTCATCCTTGTTACTTAGCTTCTTTGGGTCTGTTGATTATTGCGTGACTATTCTGTACTTTATAGCTAATATCCACTTAAAAGTGAACACATACCATGTTTGTCTTTCTGGGTCTGGGTTACCTCACTCAGGATGATATTTTCAAGTTCCATCCATTGGCCTGCAAATTTCATGATGCCTTTGTTTTTCATAGCTGAATAGTATTCCATTGTGTAAATGAACTACATTTTCTTTCTCCATTCTTCAGTTGGGGGACATCTGCCTTGTTTCAAGTTTCTGGCTGTTATGAATGAGGCTGCTATGAATATAGTTGATGAAGTTTCTTGTTTTGGGTATATGTCTGGGAGTGGTATAGCTGGGTCTTTGAGGTAGAACTATTCCTGATTTTCTAAGAAAGTGCCAAATTGATTTCCAGAGTAGTTGTACAAGTTTGTACTCCCACCAGCGATGGAGAAGTCTTACCCTTGTTTCACATCCTGAACAGCATGTAATATCACTTGAGTTTTAGATCTTAGCCATTCTGATGGGTGTAAGATGGAATTTCAGAGTCATTTTGATTTGTATTTCTCTGATGAATAAGTACGTTGAATATTTCTTTAAGTGCTTCTCAGCCATTCAAGATTCTTCTATTGTGAATTCTCTTGTTTAATTCTACGCCCAATTTTGGGGGGTTTTTGTGTTTTGGAGGTTAGCTTCCTCTTGAGTTCTTTATATATTTTGGATATCATCCCTCTATCAGCTGTTGGACAGTGAAGACTCTTTCCCAATTTATAGGCTGTTTTGTCCCAATGACAGTGTCCTAATGACAATGTCCTTTGCTTTACAGAAGCTTGCAGTTTCATGAGGTCCCACTTATTGTTGATCTTAGTGCCTGATCCACTGGTGTTCTGTTCAGAAAGTTGTCTCCTGGGCTGATGAGTTCAAGGCTATCCCCCACTTTCTGTGCTATTAGACTTTGTGTGTCTGCTTTTATGTTGAGGTCTTTGATCCACTTCAAAATCTGAAATTAAAATTACTTGGTTGACTGTTTTTACACAGGATTTCTAAAGATTGAAATTAGGTCCTTGTGTTTTGCTATTTAAGTACTGAACTAGCTACCCAGTCTGTGGATATTGGAGGGTTTTGTTTTGTTTTTTGTTGATCTTTTTTTCCTGAGACGGGGTTTTTCTGTGTAGCCCTGGATGTCCTCAAACTTGCTCTGTAGACCAGGCTGGCCTTAAACTCTGAGATCCACCTGCCTCTACTGCTGGGACTAAAGGTATGTACCACCACCCTGGGGGTTTTTTGAGTCTTAACCTTATATGCTTTGGATTTTATTTTCTGGTTTCTTTGCTTGGCTGGTTTGTTGGCTTTCAGTGTTAATTGAGGTTTTTTGTTTGAAATTCTCTTTTGTTTTTATTATGTTTAACATTTGGTGGAATTTTGTGCCAGTTTTGGCTTTCTGACTTTTGTTCTTCTAGATTTTCTTATTTATTGTATTTTTGGTTGTTTCTGTTTTGGCTTTGTTTGGGGCTTTATATTTTGTTTTCGTTTTGTTTTGTTTTATTTTGTTTTGATTTTTGAGACAGAGTTTCTCTGTGTAGCCCTGGCTGTTCTGGAACTCACTCTGTAGGCCAGGCTGGACTCAAACTCAGAAATCTGCCTGCCTCTGCCTCCCAAGTGCTGGGATCAAAGGCGTGCACCACCACTGCCCAGCTTTTTTATGGTTTTTAAAAGTTATAATATTTTTTTGAGAATTTCAGACATCCATAAAATGTATCTGGATCCTACTCACCCCTGCCCTTCCCTCACTCATCCCAGATCCATCTCCACAGCCACTCCCACAACCCACAAAGTTTTAATAACCTGCTGTCATATGTTCATGAATGTGGGGGCATCCACTGGAGTGTGGTTGATCTACCAGGAGCCACATCCTTAAGGAGGAATGACTCTCTTTCCTGGATGTCATCAACTGTCAATGTTTCTGATGTGGGTTAGTCATGGTGGAATGCTTGATTTTGTGCAGATTTCATGCTGGAGTCCACAGCTGTTGTGAATTCATGAGTGCACTGGTCTTGTCGTGTCAAGAAGATAATATTTTGCTCTGTCCCTTCTCAAGCCCTGGTTCTTACAATCTCTCTATTCCCTTTTTCTGTGATAGTCCCTGAGCCAAGGAGAGAGGGAGGGAGGGAGGGAGGGAGGGAGGGAGGGAGGGAAGGAGAAGAGGGTACAATGTAGACATCCCGGTTTTTGAGCACTTTGTTAACACTCTCTAGTCTTTGACCAGCTGTGAGTTTCTGTATCATTGCACAAAGACATTTCTCTGAGATATGAGAGTTACTAATAAATGTAATTTCTCTGAGATACGAGAGTTGTACTAATAAGTACAGTGGCCACACCAGCTTATATCCTCCCATGGACAACTTACATGAGGATTTCCATCCCCCACATCCACCCACACCAGCATTGGTGCCTTAGCCATCTGATTAGAATAAGATAAAATCTCAAACTAGTATTAGTTTTCATCTCCCTGATGGAGATATTTCTTAGCCATTTCCATGTCTTCTGAGCAAACTCTTTTCAGATCCCTATCCCAGTTATTCCCAATTATCCATTGGGTTGTTTTCTTGGTGATTTTTTTCTTTTTAATTCTTTGTGTATTTGAGAATTTTTGATGAGTTTGTTATATTTTGTTTTAGTCTCTGTTTTTAGCTTTTATGTAGTTTTCTGTTTAGAGTTCAATTTTTTTCATTTAATTTTATATTGCTTGGATTTTCTAATTGCTAATTGTTTAAATTTCTTTGATCATTTATACATTTCCCTGTACATTTTTATTCTTATACACTTAGTAATAGTTCTTCTTAGTGTTGTTAAGCTGTGCCCCTACCTCCTAGTGACTTGCAGCTAGGTTTTTTAATTTGGATTTTTTTGGCTTTGTGTGTAGTTTTGCTTTTCTGGGGTTTCTGCTGCTGTTGTTATTTTTGTTGGATTTTAGTTTTCTGTTTTGGTTATTTTTCATTATTTTAATTTTTATCTTAGCTTTTTTTAAACCTTTCTTTCTTTCTCTCTCTCTTTCTTTCTTTCTTTCTTTCTTTCTTTCTTTCCTTTTAGGTAGCATTTATACTTTGTTACCTCAAATGGACTCTGGGAGTGAACAGAAGTCAGAGAAGCTCTGACAGGGACAGTTTTCATGCTCAATATGTGATTCTAGAGACTATCAGCCTCGGAGGCTGCGCCAAGGTGAAGCTGGCCCGGCACCGCCTCACAGGCACCCATGTGGCTGTCAAAATGATTCGCAAGAGGGAACACTGGTGCAAACCTCTCGTGTCTGAGGTAGAGTTACTGATGATGGCTAATCATCCAAATATCATAGCTCTTCTACAAGTCATTGAGACCAAGAAGATAATATACCTCATTATGGAGTTGTCCGAGGGTCAATCGCTTTACCAACACATCAGAAAAGCTGGATACCTGCAGGAGGAGGAAGCAAAAACATTGTTCAAACAGCTCTTAAGTGCTTTTAACTACTGCCACCACCAGGGTATAGTTCATAGGGACTTGAAACCTGACAATATTATGGTTGAAAAAGATGGAACAGTGAAGAGCATCGATTTTGGACTCAGCACCCAAGTGAAGCCAGGGCAAGAACTAAACTTATTCTGTGGGACTTTTTTATTCAGTGCTCCTGAGGTGCTCCTTAGCAGACCCTATGATGGGCCCAAGGCCGATGTATGGACTCTAGGAGTCGTGTTATACTTTATGGTAACTGGAAAGATTCCATTTGATTTTGCCAGCATACCAAAGCTGTTAAAGCATGTCACAGCAGGAAAGTATTTTGTTCCCTCTAGACTGTCAATAGAGCTCCAAGACCTGATTAGTCTTTTAATGAAGGCCAACCCCAAACATAGGCCAACTGTAGCTGAGATTATGATACATCCCTGGGTCACAGAAGGCTCAGGGGGGTTCCCAGATCCTGGTGAAGAACAGATTCCCCCTCAAGCCAGACCCCACTATTGTAAAAGCAATGGGACATATTGGGTTCCAAGCTCAAGACATTGAAGACTCGTTACGTCAGAGAAAATAAAACGAAACCATGGCATCTTATTATTTACTGAAAAAGCAGACTCTTGAGGACTGTGACAGACCAACCCGGGCCCAACCCATGAATCCATTGTTGACCCCATTCCCTTCCCTTGATGATACTGCTACTTTCCATCTCTGACTTCGGAGAAGAGAAGCTGAGCCGACACGTCTCTGGTTATCCGCCAAGAGGCAACTGTCTGACTTTGGCAAGAGTACCAGTAAGAGAAGAGACAGAAGAGTCAGTTGGCCCAGTGTTCTCAGCAGGCCACACCACACAACACCCAGAGTGGAGCACACCCATTCGCGTGCTAGAAGCATCCCCTGCATTTACTCATTGTTCTGCAGAGTTGAGCCAAACAGCAGCGATGAGAGTACAGAAGGCCACACCAGAGCCTCAGCAGCCGATAAGTCTGCCCACAGCAGAGGCTGGCCCAGAAGCTTCAAGGGGTGGACTAGAAAGATAGGAAATGCGATGAGGAGTCTATGTTGCTGTATCCCATCCAAAAAGACATCTCACCTGGGGCAGAAGAGAGTCTGCCCCCAAAAATGAGACACAGGAAGGGTGTCAGGAGAATAAGCATCTGGCATGGCTCAGGTACATTTCTGTATTTGAATGTATCTATGTTACTCATGTCTGTGTCAACTGGCAGATTATACTTATGTATATTTATATGGTACGATGTGTGGGGAAGCTAGGTCTAGACACCGTGGGGTGATGGTTAAATCGAACCTGCCATCAGATCTAGCATCCCAGAAGGTATCTCCCCTGTGTATCCTGCACGTTGAACTAGGAGGAGAACTGACCATGCTAGGGGGAGAAAGTGGGAGAAGGAAGAGGAGGAGATGCTGAGGGAGGAGAGGGTGGTGTGTGGTGGGAGCTAGGAGATGGGGGGGAAGAGGTTCAGACAGGAGGAGGCAACTTGGGGGAGCAGTGTGAAACAGGGTAACCACAGCTGGAGAGATGCCCTGTGCAGCTGAGGTTCTCAGAGTCCCTCTCACATGTGCTGTTGCATTTTAGAAGATAACCAGAGGATGCCGGATGCTACAGTTCTACAGTCCCAGAAAGGACCCACGTATAGACACGGACCTGCAAAAGGGAACCTTGTGGAAAGTCATCATGTTCCAGGTTCAGCGTGCTTCACTCAGAGCCCCGAGTCCAGCCAGGGGGAAGGAAGCAAATGATGAAATCCCAGATGGCCTCCGGGATCACCATTCAGAGCAGGGGCTGAAAGCCTGTCCAAAGCTGGTAGAGACAGAAGCCCCTCTGCCTACCCAGGGTCATATCAGACTCCTCCTCTTGGTGAGAGTTCCCACCTCACTCTTAGGAGAGGATGTAAGGTTTCTTGATGAGTTTGTCATGTTTCTGAGGTGTTTGTGAAAGATGGCCTTAAAGATTTTCCTGCCTCTTCTTTACATAGGAAAATTGTCCCTGTGGTGTTCAAAAGCCCCAGGAAGAATAACTTCACATCCCAAACCACCAGATCATTAAAAGTGCCTTTGAAGGGACTAAGCTTTCAGGTACCTGAAGCAGGGAAGTGTAGAAGCTGAGTGTGGACTTTGGGTCCTTCTGGACCCAGCAGCATGATCAGAAGGACCAGGGAGAACATTAGATACCATTAGCTTGACCCACTTCCACAGAAGCAAGCAAGGTAACCCTGTGAATTCCTGCAGATGTGGCATGGGTTGGATCCCAGGGTTGTGAGGAGCCACAGGTCCATCCTGATCCACAGGACAATAATTGTATCATTCAAGGCGTTCACTCTCACTGTTGTGACATTTTCCTCTTTATGTCCCCTATGTCCTATCACAGGCAGGTGTCCTTCAGCAAACAAGTCAGATCAGGGGCAGAAGGAGGATGTGTGTTGGGAGATGTTCTCTGTGAGAGGACAAGCTCTACTGACCAGATGTGCTCTGCCTCAGGGACATCACCTAACAATGCCAACCCCAAACCCTATCATACTGACAGATTACCAGTGCCAGGAGACCCTCATCTCACAGACACTGAAGCTGTTCGTATGTTCACCCGTCACTCTGATGAAAGGGTCTCAGATTCCTGAGCTGCTCTCACAACATCTTTCCAGTTGTCCTGGTATAAAGCTCTTGGCTTCTTTATGGCACCAGTCTCTCCAGGAAATGCCCCTCTAAGCTGCACACTTTACGCATTTAGATTCAGCCTCAGAAGCTCTCAGGGGACAGATGTATGACACATGTGTATGTGTGCAAGCCTGTGTGTGTCTACATGTATGTGTGTATGCACAAGTGTGCATACATGCATGCATGTGTGCATGTGTGCATGTGTGTGTGTGTGTGTGTGTGTGTGTGTGTGTGTGTGTGTGTGTGTTGTTTTCCAGGATATATTACACTAGGAGTGCCCTCTAGTCTGCCTCCTGTCAGAATCCTCAGTCCTTTCACTCTTGTCTAGTCTCCATCCCAACGTCAATTTGCTCCATTAGAACATTGCCCAGTTCTCCAGCAGACTGCATCTCCAAACTTCTCCAAGTGCTTCCCCAAAACATAGAGCAAAGGTGTCTGAACCATGTGCCATCAGCAACACTCCAGCATTAGCGCCATTGCTCCACATTAGATTTCCATTGCTGTGACAAAATACCTAAGCTAATCGTGTGATAAAGAAAAGTTTCCTTCTGGCTCACTGTTTCTGAGTTCACAGCCCATGGATGGCTATTTCCATGTGTTAGGTCTATGGTGAGGCAGAGTGTCACAGCAGGAATTACCTGGTAAAACAAACTTGTTTGCTTCACAATAGCCAGACCACGGGGGTGGGGGGGAGAACTTGCTTTTATAAATGTGTCCTCTCTTGCCTTTAAGCCCTGTGTTCATAAATGAGCTAAGCCATTTCTGGGGTGAGTGATCTCACCATCCATTCCCCTTCCAAAGGTCCACCTCTGCTAATTGCTGTGTAAAAGATGGGAAGTTCTCAAAACAAGCACTTCTGTAGGATCTATAAGACCCCCTCATCTCAATTTGTAACACTCTCATTCCAATATTTCTAAGGCTGTGGTATGAAGGTCACGAGTTTGAGACCAATATGGGCTGCACAGTATGATCCCAGGTTGATAAGAAGAGAGCATACTGGGGCTGGTGAGATGGCTCAGTGGGTAAGAGCACCCGACTGCTCTTCCGAAGGTGATAAGTTCAAATCCCAGCATCCACATGGTGGCTCACAACCATCCGTAATGAGATCTGGCACCCTCCTCTGGAGTGTCTGAAGACAGCTACAGTGTACTTACATATAATAAATAAAATAAATCTTTTTTTAAAAAAAAAAGAAGAGAGCATACTTCAAATTCATAGCTGGCATGTAAAGTGCTTATGCCACCAGGGCTGAATTCCATCAGCCACCATGGGCACAATCCCGTCAACATCACCACCATTGCCCACAGGGAAAATGAGAGGGATGTGCTTAGGGGAGTGGGCAGTGCCTGCTTCGGATGCTACAGCTAATACAATATTCTGAGCACCTGCTGCACCCCACACCCTGAAACACTAGAATGCCTGACGCAAGTCTATACTTAAGGACACCTGTTTATAGATGGACAGAGACACAAAGAGGTAGGCAAACAGCAGATGTTGCTGAAAGGTTACACAGCAGACAAGATGCCGACCAAACCAGGTAGTGAACAAGATGTGGGTAGATCCCACCAAAAAGACCAGAGTAGTTGTCTACCCATACACCCCAGGAAGGTCAGAGCAAGCTGCAACTGACTACACCTTAGGACTTCAATTTCTGGCTTAAGTGAGGTCATAGAGGGAAACTCGATCAGAGTCAGGTAGGACATGGGGTTAGGACTGAGTGTAGAATTGGTAGAGATTTGGCTTAGGTGGCCACCAGAGATCTGCCACCACCACTAAGTAGGTCCTTTATGCCGACCATGGTCACAGCCCAGGGGTAGGAACAGTATGGTAGCCACTGGATGAGGCCCCTTAAGGGAGAAAGCAAGTGGACCCCTTCTTGTGTTCTGGGACCCTGAAGGCTCCCTTTTGCTGTAAATTTACAATCCAGCCCTCAGTGCCATCCAATTGAGGTTTGTATCTATCAGATGAGAGGACCTTTGAAAACTGCTCCATCATGATTTGGTTTCCTCTCATGCTCCAGTTTCTGTCAGCAGCCCTGGCTGTGTGAGTAAATAGCCCCTTTTGTCTTGTCACTGTCTGGTCAAGATGTTGTGTCCATCCTTCACTAAGGTCTTGAGACCCTTAAAGGCAAGACTAAATGCCCTTGTCACCTCCTGGCATCTCACCAACACTCAGTGTAGGAATGAGGGCTTGAAGGTTATTCTCTGAGGGCTAGTAAGCTGTGGCTGGAGCCTCCAAGTCTAAAGCTAGTCCCTACACCTGTCCCACCTGTGCGTCTCACCATCCCTGCACAGAACCAAGCAGGGTGCTAGATGTCATGTACCTGGATCATACGGAGTCTAGAGTCACTGCTTGGGGTAATCAAGCCCTGACAGTATCCTTGGTAACCACGTAGCTCAATGAAGAGCAGCTGAAGTTTGCCTGCAACTGTGGACCCAGGGAGGGAAGTCACCGAGATATACATATCAGCCATCCACCTCTCCTGATGTAGGGATGGGCAGGATAAGGGATAGATGTGCATGGCCTTTTTCACACTCAATCACACATAGGCTCACCCATCCTTCCATACTCACATCTGGAACGCACGCACGTGTGTGTGCGCACACACACACACACACACACACACACACACACACACACACACATGGACTCATATGATCAGCGATTTTCAAGTCAGCTAAGAACAAGGGAACCTAGAGTGTTTGTGTGAGTTTCCTCAGTGATGAAGCTTTCCTGTCTGCACAGCTGAGGCTCTGAGGGGATAAAGGGTGAGGGAAGGACAGCTTTCACTAGTCTACGGGTCACCCCACTTGGCCCAACAGAGGCAGGCCTTGATGTAGCATCCTCTGTGAAGCAGGAACCCAGATGAGAACAGGAACTGCAGTGTGAAGAACTTCCCTAAGGAAGTCAACAGCCTTCAGGTCAAAAACCTGGCAGAGGGAGGCATCCCTTCACTGAGGCAGGGTTGGAAGGAGCCTGACATTTCAGTCCACCTCAGGGGTGCCTGCCAAGGGCTGATCCAGACACAGGTGAGCCCAGGCTGGACATAAACTGGTGTGGGTGTGTGCATTATGGCTGTGGCTGGGGAAGGGACACTGGCAATCACCAGCATGGCCCATGGTGCTGTCCAGCTGTGTGGAGTCTAGGCATCTCCTGGAGAACAGTCTCTCTCTTTCTGTGTCAGTGTCCTATCCCCCTCCCTGACACCACCTGATGCCACTTCTCCTACTTAGTAAGAACAGAGGGCTTTGCTGATGATACCCATTCTACGGTTGGTGAAGAGAATGTCACCAGTCCAATGTCACGGATTTCAGAGAACCAGGTAGGGAGGAGGCACAAGAAACAAAGTACCAGTTCCAGCTGAGAGCACAGCGAGCTTGGAGTGCTGCCTTCGCCCACACCTAGTAACAGCATCTGCTCAAAGGGCAAGCTTAACCTCCATTTCCCCAGTGTGACCATTCCTATGAAATAACAAAATAATCCTTAACAAAGTAGTGTTAGCCCTCTATTTTTACATGTATGCAATACTGTATGCATGTGTGCATGTGTGCCACTGCACTTGTGTGGAGGCTAAAAGACAAGCTGTGAATCACTTTTCTTTTATCAAGTGGATCCTGGAAATCAAACTCAGGTCACCAGCTTGGTGGCAAGCACCTTTCCATGCTGAGCCACCCTACCAATCCATTATGCACACTTTCTTACTGTTTTGAGACAAAGTCTATAGCCCTGTCTGACCCAGAACAGAGATCCACCTGCCTCAGCCTAGAATTAAAGGCACGTATTACCACATTAGGTCTATCATGCACTTAAAAGTCTGGAGACCAGATGTTCCCAGTAAGCACTTCCATTTCCCCAGCATGTGTACACTGCAGTGACTGCACTGCACAGCTAACAAAGCTTGGCCTTTGAGCAGATGCTGTTACTAGGTAATGGAGGTGGGCTAGGGCAAAGATTAGTGCTCAGAGAAAGGCACTGTAGCTGTTAGTTGGCTCAAGTTGTCTAGCCATTGGTTGGGTGTGCATTTCAGTTAATGTTGCCAGGTAGTAGAGGTAAGTCCCAGTGCCTAAAGGATGTTAGAAGTAGCAAAAGAATCACTAAAGGTCAGGCTAAGCTTTGGGGAGGGCTGTTGTCTGGGCATGGTCTTTGTTAATCCTCTCACTAGCATCATCTGCACTTAGGAGTTGTGCAGGGAAGAGGATGGATGAGGGAAAGGCTGCTAGTGCCTCTGTCCAGAGGACAGCTATACCCAGGGGCCGTATGTGCATCTTGATAAAATACTTGTGTTCATTATGCATAGTTGTCATCTGAATGTTATATCCTAAAGGAGAGCACATGGTTAAGAGTAGAGCTAGTGGCTATGGTAGTAATGACAAAAAGAGTTCCTCTTGAACATGGAACTGCTAAGCCATGTCTGCACAGTGTGTGGAAATTCATGTTGCTAGGCTGACTGGAGGAACAGAGAGGTTCACAGAGTGAGGTCTGCAGGTGTGTTGAGACTGACATCCTGAGAGATCCATGAGGAATACATTTGTTGAGTGGGAACATCCCTTCTACTTATGCTAGTATATAGATCTGATGATAAGCTTAAGAATGCTATACCTAATGTGGTCTGTTGCTTTGAGTTTCTGTGAGCTGAGACTTGAGCGAATGCAGAATTTAATTGTAACTTTGCCAGTACCTCTATCTAGAGGCCTGCTGCCGTTTTTGTTTTCTATGAAATTTCTGTTGCCAAGGAAGACAGGATTACAATTTTGTCTGACAGATTGAGATGGCATGCTGTATTTATTCGTGGTTATCGAAATCCTTGTGTAGTATGGAATTTTTAAGTGGTGAATATTCACAATGTGGGGAAAGCATGGTACATACTCAATTACCCAAGTGTGTACGCTTGCAGGATCTAGAACGACACATTGAGCTGAGCTGCTTATGACTGGATGACTTTGTTCTTGCTTTCTTGTATTTTGTTTCCTGTAATGCATATACTAAAAAAATAAACAAAAGCTTCTTTAAGAAAAAAAGAAACAAAGTACCGTGATCTTGGATGTTTTAGCCACGATGGTGGTGCCCAGGGCTCAGAGCTCTGCTCTGCTCTGCTCTGCTCTGCTCTGCTCTGCTCTGCTCTGCTCTGCTCTGCTCTGCTCTGCTGTTCTCTCGTCCTATGGCCTTAGCACAGCAGTCTCCTCAGCCCCCAGGTTTTGTTCCATGTGGGAGAGCAAACATGATTCTCTGCCTCCCAAGTGTATTCCTGCAGAATGCAAGCACTAGGGTGGTGCCACAGAGCTGGTTGTCACCAGCAGCTCTGCTGGCTCTCACTTCTTGTTTCTGCACCATGTCTCCAGGGTCACCCACAGTATGGGCAGACCCATTGGAAGCAAAAGCTGTTACCTGTGGAGTCACCTCTCCGGCCTCTCTATTAAGCTCTTTTGTGCAGGTTTTGATTGGTTCTTATTTATACACCAATTTAAAGAGCACCGACATCCTAAAAGTGCTCAGTCCTCCATTAAATGGGATGTCCCTCTATCCATCCCAATCTTTCATTTCATAATCTTTGATGAGTAAGTATTATAATTTTTTGTTAAACTTACTCTCAAGTATTTATTCTACAAGAATTATATACTTAATTTCATCCCTAGATTTTTCTTTATTCACACATATAGGCATGTACTCGACTTTATCACAGATCATGTATCCCTGCTGTACTTCATGAGGCTTAATGTTTTCATTTGTATTTAGGTTTTTCTATGTATATAATCACGAGGGCACTGAGCAATGACGGTCTCCTTTCAGGTCACAAATGCCTTTTCCTTTGTTGTTGTTCCTGTTGTTGTTGTGCTTCTTGTTGTTTCTGGACTCAGTGTATTGGCTTAGAATCCCAGGAACATGTTAAAGAGAGACATTTTAATTAGGATTACTGTTACAGAAGACCATGACCAAAAGCAAGCTTGGGAGGAAAGGGTTTACTTGGCTTACACCTCCACATCACCGTCTATCTTTGAAGGGGGAACTTAAACAGGGCCTGAACCTGGAGACAGAAGCTGATACCTAGGCCACAGAGGGGTGCTCCTTACTGACTTACTCCTTGGGCTTGCTCATCCCGCTTTCTTACAGAACCCAGGACCACCAGCCCAAGGATGGTACCACCCATAATGGGCTGGGCCCTCCCCCATCAATAACTAGATAAATTCTCTGCAAGCTTGCCCACAGCCTGATCCTTTTTAAAATTATCTATTTATTTACATCCCAAATATTGTCCCCAAGTCCCACCTCCCAGAGTTCCCCACCTCATCCCTCATCCCCTTTGCCTCTGAGAGGGTGCTCCCACAGTCATCTTCCTTCTCTGGGGTATCAGGTCTCTACGGGATTAGGTGCATCTTCTCCCACTAAGGCCAGACAAGGCAGTTAGTCCTCTGCTACATATGTACCAGGGGCCTCAGACTAACTCTATGGTTGGTGGCTTAGTCTCTGGGAGCTCCCAGGGGTCTAAGTTAGTTGATCTTGTTGTTTTTCCTATGGGGTTGCCATCCCCTTCAGCTCCTTTAGTCCTTGTCCTCACTCTTCCATAGGGGTCCCTGACCTCAGTTCAATGATTGGCTGTAAGTATCTGCATCTGTCTCAGTAAGTTGCTTGTATAGCCTCTCAGAGGACAGCCATGCTAGACTCCTGTCTGCAAGTATAACGTAGCATCAGTAATAGTGTCAGGGTTTGGTGCCCACCCATGGGATGGATCCCACATTGGGCCAGTCACTGGTGAGCCATTCCTTCAGTCTTTGCTCCATTTTTGTCCCTGCATTTCTTTTAGGTAAACCCAATCGTGGGTCAAAAACTTTGAAGTTAGGTTGGTGTCTCCATTCCTCCACTGGGGGCCCTGTCTAATTTCAGGTTCTATCTCCCTACTGTTGAGCATTTTGGCTAAGGTCATCCCCATTGAGTCCTGGGAGCCTCTCACATTCCAGAGCTCTAGGTCTTTCTAGAGGTTTCCTCCCACCCCACTCCACACCCCTCCCACCAATGCCAGCTGCATATTTCCATTCATTCTCCTGGCCTTCTGGACTTTTCTCCTGTCTCTCCCCATGTATGATTCTGCCTCCCTTTTCCCCTCCTCCTCCCCTCCTACTCAGTTCCCTACCTCCCCCTACCTCCTGTGATTATTTTGTTAATATATGGAAAGCTTTGTGAATTGACTTGTCATCCTTGTCCAGGGGCCGTGCTAATCTTCTCTGTATTGTTCCATTTTAGTTGATGTGCTGCAGAAGCAAGCACCACACCCTGAACTTATAGGAGGTATTTTCTTCCTCTCAAATGACTGTAGCTTGTGCCAAGTCAGCATAAAGCTAGCCAGCACACCAAGCTTAGGGAATGAGTACCACTAAGTACAATTTTTGCTGTAAATTCGGGTGACAACTTTGTCAGGTTGAAGACACCAGGCAGGCACTGTGGCCAGCTCTTTCATGTACACTCCTAACTCTATGACTAACTCTTACGGAGGTGTACTTTACAACTAAAAGAAGGGAGATGCAAACCAGGGGCTGTCTTCCCACCCACAGCAGCCACAGAACAGGGATCTCAACCCAGGTCTGCTGAACCCTAAAACCTTCTGGAGCTACACCTTAAACCTCCCTACTTCTGATGAAACACCATGGTATTGTGTGGTCGGGGTGTGTGTGTGTGTGTGTGTCCCTAAAATGAGCCATTTCATAGAGCAAGTGGATCAAGGTGGTAGCAGTGTGGTGTCCTGAGCTCACCACACTCTCACTCTCAGGGATGCCTTTCCTTGTTTCTCTCATTGGCTCACAACCAAATTACCATGAGGAACTTATGTCTCTGAAAAGAATTAACAGATAATATGTGTTAACTCTTTTGTGGGTGTGTGTGTATTAACAATAAGTTTTATTATAATTTCTTTTTTGTGTATTAACAATAAGTTTTATTATAATTTCTTTTTTTTTAAACTTTTATTAGATATTTTCTTCATTTACATTTCAAGTGTTATCCAGAAAGTTCCCTATACCCTCCCCGCTCCTGGCCCTGCTCCCCTACCCACCCGCTCCCACATCTTGGCCCTGGCGTTCCCCTGTACTGGGGCATATAAAGTCTGCATGAGCAAGGGGCCACTCTTCCCACTGATGGCCAACTAGGCCATCCCCTTCTATATATGCAGCAGGAGACATGAGCTCAGGGGGTACTAGTTAGTTCATGGTTATTCTTCCACTTAGAGGGTTGAAGACCCCTTCAGCTCCTAGGGTACTTTCTCTAGCTCTTTCTTCCTTGGGGACACTGTGTTCCATCTAATAGCTGACTATGAGCTTCCATCTCCATGTTTGCCAGGCATTGGAATATCCCTCCCCCCCCCCCCGAGACAGCTATATCCGGGCCCTTTCAGCACCATCTTGCTAGCATATGCTATAGTGTCTATGTTTGGTGGCTGATTGTGGGATGAATCCCTGGCAGCCGCAGTCGTTGGGTCCATCCTTTGGATTCAGCTTCACACATGATCTCTTTAACTCTTTCAATGTGTGCTTTGTTCTTAATTCTAGGAAGTGGTGACGTGTCCACATTTTGATCTTCCTTCTTCTTGAGTATCATGTGTTTAGTAAATTGTATCTTGGGTAGTCTAGGTTTCCAGGCTAATATCCACATATCAGTGAGTACATGTTATGTGAGTTCTTTTGTGAATGGGTTACTTCACTCAGGATGATGGCCTCCAGATCCATCCATTTGCCTAGGAATTTCATATATTT
>LR755128.1:623328-668972 GCA_902729485.2 Mus minutoides
TTTTTAGGTCCTGGATGGTTTTGTTCCATTCCATCACCTGTTTGGTATTGTTTTCCTGTAACTCTCTAAGTATTTCCTCTTTAAATGCTTCTAGTTGTTTATCTGTGTTTTCCTGTATTTCCTTCTTATGGTCCTCCATCATCATCATGACCAGTGACTTTATATCCATGTCCTGCTTTTCTGGTGTGCTGTTGTATCTAGGACTTGATGTGGTGGGTGAGTTTGGGTCTGGTGATGACAAGTACCCTTGGATTCTGTTGCTTCTGTTCTTATGCTTGCCTCCTGCCATCTCTGCCCGAGGAGACCTGGTGTTGGTGCAGACCAGAAAGGACCCGCTGTTCTGCCCTGGGCCTTTATCAATCTCCTGGCTGATGTCTCAAGTTCCACGAGATTGGGCCGGAACAGAGGCTGTGTTCCCCTGCTCACCTCAGGTCCCAAGATAGCTTGGGGAGTCCCGAAAAGGCCTAGGAGAGTGCACAGCACCTGTGGCCCGAGACCTGAGCTGGTGCTGGGCAGGCAGAACAGACCGCAAGGGAGGGGCTGTTCTGCCCTGGGCCACTATCAATCTCCTGGCTGGTGTCTCAGGTTCCATGAGATTGGGCTTCTCCCTGCTCATTTGAGGTCCCCAGATAGCTTGGAGGGTCCCAAAGGAGCCTAAGAGAGTGCACAGTTCCTGAGGCCCGAGCCCTGAGCTCCTGATGTGATCTTAAAGTCCTGGGAGTTGCTGGGCTCAGAGGAAAGATGGCGGGGTGGAGGGTGCTCTGGCTGGGAGAGGCCCAGCCTCCGGTGGGGCGGAGTTTTCAGATCCTGCCCCTGTGGGCAACTGCTGACCCCCTGCTCCCAACACCACCTCTGCACTGCACTCAGTGTAACCCCTATGCGATCTTAAAGACCTGGGTGTATGAAGCGCAGGACAGGCCCTAGCTGCGTCCACTGGGCTCAGAGGAAAGATGGCAGGGTGGGGGGGTGCTCTGGCTGGGAGAGGCCCAGCCTCCGGTGGGGCAGAGTTCTAGGATCCAGCCCCTGAGGGCAACTGCTGACCCAGTGCTCCCAACACCACCTCTGCACTGCACTCACGCTTAACTCCAATGAGATCTTAAAGTCCTGGGGTGTGTGAAGCGCAGGGCAGGCCCTAGCTACATCCACTAGGCTCAGAGGAAAGATGGCGGGCATGTGTTAACTCTTGAAATTAAAGCAAATGCAGATATAAGAGTATTTTGCACTGGTGAATTGAGAAGCATAGCTTTGAAATGGATGAAAATAAATACTAAGGCCAGATTACTTTTATCTGTCAGTTCAGTATTTGCAAATGAGGGAAGTAATTTCTGGGGCCTGTGGTTAATGGCATGGTATGTTCTGCCTCCTGCAGTTCTCGGGATGGCATCCTGTTTTGGAGAACCCAAGACAAGTTGGGTGAATCTAGGAAACCAACAGAAAGACTCCGACACAATCTTTTGGCAATGTGGGGAGAGGGGAAACCTCTCTGCATTGGACTGCTGTCCTGATTGGGAGTGGAAATGGAAGGACCCTAGGGAATTAGATGTACAGAAGAGACAAGACCCAATACAATGGGCAGAGCCAAGGGTAAGACTCAATCCTAGGAGCTGGAGATCAAGATTGGGGCAGAAACATGGCAAGAAGCAGCACAGCCCAGTCGGTTGTTACCAGGCAGAAAACCCTTCTTCCACACCCCAGCCTTTGTGGACTAAAAGCTGCCAGTTTACCACAGACTCTGTGATGCCTTGCTCACTTCTGAAAGAATTGAAGTTGCTCCATTGACAGAAAGCTATCACACTGAGCCTGATGAATGCTCACTCCCTCATCCCTCGACCCTCATCTTGTTGCTTCCAGTGATCCTTTGACCCCACTACCTACAACACTGGCTTCCAGAGGCCTACTGACCAGTTTCCTGCAAGGCATAGTGAGAACTTCTGTGCCTGCTGCAGCCATCAGTCAGAAAGATTGACAGGGGAAATAGGGAAGAGTCCAGGCCTATAACACAGATAGTGAGAATGCAGGCATTGGCACAGATGATAGAAAATAGGATGTTTTGTTGTGGATGGTGAGAGGGACAGACATGGGGCATAGATGATAGGAGGTAGAGCAGCCTTGGTAGGGAGGGACAGACACAAGGATGCAGATAGTAGGAGTAAGGCCATCCTGGTGTGGATGCTGATGTCCCAATTAGTTTGCTAACTTGATACAACACAGAGCCATTTGATAAGAGAGAATCTCAATTGAGAAGCTGTCTCCACTGAATTGGCCTGTGTGAAATCCAGAGGGCCATTTTCTTGGTTAATAATTGATGTGGGAGGACCTGGCCCATTGTCAGTGGTGCCTTCTCTGGGGAGATGGCCTTGAGCTGTATAAGAAAGCAGACTGAGCAATCTGTAGAAAGCCAGCCAGTAAAAATCCCTTCACAGCTTCTACTTCCTGGTTCCTGCCTTGAGTTCCTGTCCTGACTTCCCTGACTGATGACTGTAAGCAGAATGAATAAGCCCATTGCCTTCCTAGACATTTTTCCTCGTGGTGTATTATCACAGCAGTGGAAACCCTAACCAAGACAGGTGGGAAAGGACAGATGTCAGGTGGTGAATGGCATGGCAGACTGCAGAACAGAGAGCTGGTGTCAGATGTGTGGGTTGTGGGAAACTATTTCAAGGATGCTTGCTGCTGCCTTGAGTCTCTTTCCTGTCCTGTCTTCTACTCTCTACTGTCTGTGAACCAGGCTTTGCCTTGAGGAAGAAAATGCCCTCGGTCGCCTCTTGGGTTGCCCCATAGACCAGTGAGCTGTGTCCTTGCACAGCCAGGTGATGATCTGAAAGCTGTGCATTTCGTGATGGATGACATGACCAGGCTGCAGAGCGCAGAGGCTTCCTTTGCAATTCCCAGTGCTGAGTTCTGAATGCAGAAGCAAAGTCAGAGAAAGGAGGTTTGAAGCTCAATCCAGAGGCATAGTTAGCATGAAGGACCCTGAGGGACAAAGCAAGCCTCACTGCCCATGGCCTTCGTGGTTCCCAGCACAGGCCCTGGAGAGTGTGGGTCTTCTGGAAAACTCAAGATTGGCCTGGCTGCCGGTTCGTACTTATTTAGAACTGAGGTGGACCCTGCAGGGGCAGAGCTGGCTGCTCTTATCACCCACAGACAACTCCCCAGACTGGCAGTGGTGGCCTACCTTCAGGTAGGAGTAGATTTGACAGGAGCTGAGGTGTGGAGGTCCAGGTGCCTCTTCCTGGAACATTTGCTGAGGGATTGGTATGTCTTGTCTTTAATGGCAAGTGTGAACCTGTAAACCGATTACTTATGAGGGAATACCACCATGAGCCATTCCCTCCAGAAGCCCACCTTGGGTGCTCTGAAGAGTGAGATGGGCCTCATCCTCCTGGCCGCACAGAGGCTGGTATGTGCAGAGCAGAGCATCCGCCTGCTTCCTGCAGCTTTTCCATCCTGAGGTGGGTCAAAAGCTCCTCCCTTGTGTCTGCTGGGATTGGCTGGCATTTGCACCCCTCCAAGTCTTGTGATAACAGACCCTACAGTGATCATGACGACACTCGGGTTCTCAAGTAACAGCTCAACAGACAGCATTTGCCCTGGGACCCTGTGTTCTCTGTCTAGCTTCTTCTTTGCCTCACAGTTCTCATAACTCAGGCCAACTTTCAAGTCAGATGAAGAGGCTATTCAGAGCATCTAGCAATCTGCTTTGAAAAATTGATTCCACTCTCTGTGTTTATCTTGAGCATAGATCCATCTGCCCAGGGTGTTCCTCTGTTGTCCTCCTTGACCTGAACTCATCCTTCCCTGCACATCTGGAAAAGAGAAATGGTTTTTCTAAACTCTTGCTTGATGAGAGGATCAAGGAAAGTTTCTTTCAACTTCCTCAGTCTTTGGAAATAACTGTGGTGAAGGTGGCCCATTGGGGAATCTTTAGGATGTTTTTTGTTGGTTTGATTCATGTTAAGCAGAGACAGAGGGGCACTATAGTTCAATGTTGCATTAGTAATGACTGCTGTGTAACAAGTGACCCCCAAGCCCAATGGCCTAAAACCTTAATAGTCTATCTGTAGGAATTGGGAGTGGCCCAGTAGAGTGGCCCTGGATGCTAGTCAGGGATGTGACCATCATCTGGAGGACTGATGGGGGCTGGGAGGGCCACTGGTGAGGTGAGTCCTACCCTTGGATGGCAAGCTGCTCCTCTTCATTGTCATGGCCTTGCTCTCCACGTGCCCTCCTCAGGTTGCCAAGTGTCTGCATGATTGGCAGCCACGTTTGTGAAGCATCAGTCTAAGAGATAAAGGAGGAGTCAGGCATCCTTGCTGCTTAAATCCAGCTTCATCCACTCTGATCCCATTGAACTGATCACCTGGACCAGTCCTGGTTCAAAAGAGAGGAGGATGCCAGTAAGGAAGAAAGGGTAGGCTATGTGTTAAACACGGGTCCACCAGTAACTATAGGCATGCCCGAGTTTGCAGATAGTAATATGTAGAAAAAATATGTCCTTCCTAGTGAGCCGAGGTATTTTGTTACAGTGGTAAGTCACCGTGGCACCCAGAGTAGCTGGGTAAGGGGGTATTTAAAGGAAGAAACCACAACTCAAGGGTGTGGGGAGGGCATTGTTGGAAAATACCAAAAATACCAGTTAAGAGACAAGAGAAAGTAGAAAATCAAGACAGTTTTCTATGAGCTTCTAGCAATAACACATTTGCATAGTGGGTTCCAGCAATGGTCAGGGTGGGTCAGGGTGACTTTCTTTGAAAGAACACTCCCTGAACCTAGGAAGCAGGTAGGTGGAGGAATGCCGCTATCTGTTTTATGATTAGCATACCTTAGAGCATTGAGTCAAAAAGGTCACATTCTCAAGCCTGGGCCTAAAGGCCTAGTTTTTATGTTTCATTTTTTCATTCCCCACTTCTCCTCGTTAGTAGTTCTAATCTTAGAACTAGACACTATCTTCTCCCTGACATACTTGATCCTTTAGGGCATGGTACTGTTGTCTCAAAACTAAAAGCTGCACTGCACTAATTCTTGCTCTCTAACACACATGGACCTATAATTAAAAGCAGAAGCAAAATCAAAAAGGGTCCCCTAAGTGTAGAGAGTAGGGTGGTAAAGAGCTCAAGATAAGGGCCTTTCCACCGAGTCTCAAGATTTTCTGCGTGGTGGTGTCTAATGTAGACCGAATCTCTAACTTGGTAGAGATGTGGGGCTTGCAGGTCTCCTTCTCTTGAGTAGGCCTTCTGGAGCTGCTTCCACACTCACTGTCTCACCCACTTGAGCGCCTTGAGCCTAGAGAACAAAGGCTGGGAAAGCAGCATGTCAGCACTATGTACAGAGGCTATTTTTACCAGTGGAGGGGGGTCAGTCCAAACTGTCCAGAGGTGTTCTAAACCCTGAAGAGCTCAAAGGGTAGGAGAGCTATCCAACCATTAATGCCAGTCTCTGCTGTCAATTTGTTAAGGGTCTCTTAATGGTTCTATTTATCCTCTCTACCTGTCCTGAACTTTGGAGCCTGAATGCACAATGCAACTTCTAATCAATCCCCAATATCTTGGCCAGTCCCTGACTTACCTAGGCAACAAAGATTATCTTGGGTATCCCAAACCTCAGGAAGATTTCTTCTAGGATCTTCTTGGCTACCACATTGGCTGTCTCAGTCCTGGTAGGAAAAGCTTCTACCCAGCTTGAAAAGAAAGCTATAAAGACTAATTAAGTACTTGTTGCCATATCTAGCTGGCTTAGACTTTGTAAAATCTACCTCCCAATAGGCTCCAGGCTGGTCGCCCCTGAGCCTCTTCCCAGGAGTCACCCTGACCCACCCTGACCATTGTTGGAACCCGCTATGCAAATGTGCTGTTATAGGCTCATAGAAAACTGTCTTGACTTTCCACTTCCTCATGTCTCTTAACTGGTATTTTTGGTATTTTCCAACAATGCCCTCCCCACGCCTTTGAGTTGTGGTTTCTCCCATTAAATACCCCCTTACCCAGCTACTCTGGGCGCCATGGTCTTCTATAGACTGTGGGCCCAAGAGCGTTTTTTTGGTTTTTGGTTTTTGGTTTGTTTTTTTTTTTTTTTTTTGAGACAGGGTTTCTCTGTAAATCCCTGGCTGTCCTGGAACTCGCTTTTTAGACCAGGCTGGCCTCAAACTCAGAAATCCGCCTGCCTCTACCTCCCAAGTGCTGGGATTAAAGGCATGCGCCACTACGCCTGGAACTGGCTTTTTTTTTTTTTATCCTCTTGCTGTTTGCATCAAGACTGTTTCTCGTGAGTGATTTGAAGTGTTGCCTCTCCTGAGTCAGAACGTGGGGGAGTCCTCACGTTGTGGGTCTTTCAACTGTAAGGTGCGGCTTGCCTGCTCTATGCAGTTTGCCCTTGTTTCCTGTGCATACCCTTTTAATACCAACTCAAGGTAACTTACCCTGGCTGGCATGGGCTCTGGATATTAACTTTTGTTCCCTGTACCTCAAAGCACTGATCAGGACAACTGACAAAAAACAGATATTAATTTGTGCTGACAGCCACAGATGTGCATGTCTTCAGGATCTTGAACAGGGAATCCTCGCCACTGTGTACCCTATTTCCTGAAAGACAGCGTCACATCCTTCCCAGGTCATTCATTACTATGCCATCCTTGGAAATGGAAGTCTATTTTCAACTTTATCATCTCCTCCTCTAATCCTTACATACACTAAGGACACAGATGAACAGCATGGACGTTGAGTTTTGGTGTGGATTTCTACAGATTTTTTGTTGTTGTTGTATATTTCAGAGCAAATTACCTAACTTTTTGTTTTCAATTCTGTGGAACAAATTAAAATTAAATTTATTGCCTTTAGGAAAATTAAGAGAGGATTAACCAAAAGAAATTAATGAAAAATATACAATAATCCCCTTGATCCTAAAAAAAAAAAAAGTAAATGTTAACTGTTCCAATCTGTGAGTGTCAAAGGTTATAGGCATGGTGGCTGTAACAGTTGCTGCTCTCAAATAGTAGCTGGGGTAGACTAGGTCGTGAGTAAATTCCAGACTTTCTGGTTCTCTCATCAGAGCATATTTTTACACTCTCAAAGTTAGCTGCAGGTGCTCTGCATCATCCTCCAGACCTGTCTCTTCTTCCAAGCCAGCAACCTCCATCTCTTCCAAGCCAGCAACCTCCATCTCTTTGAGGAAGCATCTCAATACCTGGTTGCCATGGCAGGGAAAAAAGAGAGGCTTCAAGGCTTCAAGTGCTTTGTCCCAGAAGTGACAAGTGTCACTTCCCCTGCTGGCTCATGTGTCATAACTGCTCACACAGATGCCCTGGCAGCTGGGAGCTGGGAGTGGTGGAGGAGTACATGGATATTCAATGACTAATAAATTACAATAAATTATTTTGCTTCAGATGTAATTGAACTTACAATGAACCCCTTGAAGTTTTTCCAACTAAAAGTTATTTCCAATACAACATTACAACCTTGGTGTGCACTCCAATATTGGGAGGAGACCCTGCGCCGTCTGTCTCCCACAGTGGCTAATTTTTAAAGAGGCTCTTACAGCTTTAAAACATACACGTCAGCATGGGGCTCTTTTCTTTTTGGATAGTTGCCTTACATTCAAAGTGAAGGAACTGAGCTGAGTGGTTTTAATACCACTTAAGAACCCTTGAAATTAACTACCCAAACTAGTTATTTTTTATTTTAACTCAAAATTTCTGCCCCTCTTCAAATTTGGAGATTTTAACCCAAACAGAAAATATGCACTATAAATTCCAGCCCTCAAAGCAAACTGTCATGGGCTGGGGCACTGGCGCCGTGGGCAGAATGCTTGCTGCAAATGTTCAAGCTTCTGAGGTCAGATCCGCGGTGTGCACATAAAAGTCCAGAGAGTCCACCTCCAGGAGATAGACGGGGCTCAAGTGGAGGGACAGGGTTACTAACCCACAATCAAAATTCCTGATCCAGAATTGTTCCTGTCTAAAAGAACTTCAGAAACAAAAATGGAGAAGAAACTGAAGGAAAGGTGGTTCAGTGACCAGCCCAACTTGGGATCCATCTCAAGGGGAGGCTCCAAGGCCTGACACTGTTATTGATACTATGGGGTGCTTACAGACAGACAGGAGCCTAGCATGGCTGTCCTCTGAGAGGCCCTACCAGCAACTGATTGAGACAGACACAGACACTTACACGCAAACCATTGGACTGAAGTTGGGGACTCCTATGGTTGAATTAGGGGAAGGATTGAAGAAGCTGAAGGAGAGAGCAAGTTGAGAGGAAGACCAGCAGTCTCAACTAACCCAGGGAGTTTCCAGAGACTGAGCAACCAACCAGGAGCACATACAGGCTGGTTCAAGGCCCCTGGCACAAATATAGCAGAGGTCTGCCCATGTGTGGCCTCAGTGGGAGAAGATGTGCTTAATCTCCCTAGACTTGAGGCCCCAGGGAAGGAGGATGCCTGGGGGGGGGGGGCGGAAGACAAGTGGGGAGGAGGAAGGAATGAGAAACTGTGGGAGGGAAGACCAGAAAGGGGTTGGGGGGCAATGACTGGAATGTAAATTAAAGAAGGTTCAGATACAGTAGTACACACCTTGTGATCTTAGCACTAAGGAGTCATAAAATCCCAGAGCTTGCTGACAAGCAAGCATAGCTAAATCTCGAGCTCCTGGTTCAGTGAGAGACCATGTATCAAAAAATAAAGTGGAGAAGAAATTAAGAAATACATGAAGTGTCAACATCTTGCTTCTAGAGGTGTGTTTGCACACGTGGCACACAGAAAACAATACATGACATACAAAAAAGATAAAATTTTAGTTTATTTTTTTCAAAAACAATTTTTTTTTGTTTTTTTCGAGACAGGGTTTCTTCTCTGTGTAGCCCTGGCTGTCCTGGAACTCACTCTGTAGACCAAGCTGGCCTCAAACTCAGAAATCCGCCTGCCTCTACCTCTTTAGTGCTGGGATTAAAGGTGTGCCCCCCCAGCACCCCGGTTTCCTTGGGCACACAGCCTGTGCATTCCCCAACCAGACCTAGAGGACTCCGCACGCGATCTTGGATCCAGTGGTGAGTAAGGCACAACATCAGTTCCATCTAGTCGTGCAGGAATGCGGAGAGCACTGGGGAAAGACAGGAGTGGCCAGACAAAGAGCAGAGGTCCCTTATGGTCCCCACCAGTGCCCGGTTTCCTTGGGCTCACAGTCTGTGCACTCCCCAACCAGCCCTAGAAGAGTCCCCCAAGTGATCTTGGGACCAGCAGATCACAGGAGCACACAATCAAAGGATCACAGTATAAGCTGGACTCAGAGGAGTCCAGAATCAACTGGGAATATAAGAAGGACAGGCTTCAATCAGTTATATTGAGGACAGCAATTGAGATAATCAGATGGCAGGAGGCAAGCATAAGAACAGAAGCAACAGAAACCAGGGTTACTTGACATCACCAGAACCAAATTCTCCCACCATGGCAAGTCCTGGATACACCATCATACCAGAAAAGCAAGACATGGATCAAAAGTCACTTCTCATGATGATGATGGAGGACGTTAAGAAGGAATTACAGGAAGACACAGGTAAACAACTAGAAGCATATAAAGAGGAAACACAAAAATCCCTTAGAGAGATTGAGGAAAACAATACCAAACAGGAGATGGAATTGAAGAAAACAATCCAGGACCTAAAAATGGAACTAGAAACAATAAAGAAAACCCAAAAGGAGATACCCCTGGAGATAGAAACCTTAGGAAAGAAATCGGGAACCATAGATGTGAGTGAGCATCAGCAACAGAATACAAGAGATGGAAGAGAGAATCTCAATATCAATGGACTCAATTGCCCAATAAAAAGGCATAGACTAACAGACTGGCTTCACAAACAGGACCCAACATTTTGCTGCCTACAGGAAACACACCTCAGGAAAAAAGAAAGACACTACCTCAGAGTGAGAGGCTGGAAAACAATTTTCCAAGCAAACAGTCTAAAGAAACAAGGTGGGGTAGCCATTCTAATATAGAATAAAATTGACTTTCAACCCAAAGTTATCAAAAAAGACAAGGAGGGGCACTTCATATTCATCAAAGGTAAAATCTTCCAAGAGGAACTTTCAATTCTGAATATCTATGCTCCAAATGCAAAGGCAGCCACATTCATTAAAGAAACTTTAATAAAGCTCAAAGCACACATTGCACCTCACACAATAATAGTGGGAGACTTCAACACCCCACTCTCATTAATGGACATATCCTGGAAAAAGAAACTAAACAGAGACACAGTGAAACTAACAGAAGCTATGAAACAAATGGATTTAACAGATATCTACAGAACATTTTATCCTAAAACAAAAGGATATGCCTTCTCAGCACCTCTTGGCACCTTCTCAAAAATTGACCATATAATTGGCCACAAAACAGGCCTCAGCAGATACAAAGATATAGAAATTATCCCATGCATCCTATCAGATCACCATGGACTAAAGTTGATCTTCAATAACAACATAAATAACAGATCGCCAACATTCACATGGAAACTGAACAACACTCTAATCAATGATACCTTGGTCAAGGAAAAAAGAAAGAAAGAAATTAAAGACTTTCTAGAGTTTAATGATAATGAAGCCACAACATACCCAAGCTTATGGGACACAATGAAAGCATTCCTAAGAGGAAAACTCATAGCTCTGAGTTCCTCCAAAAAGAAACTGGAGATAGCATACACTAGCAGCTTGACCGCACACCTAAAAGCTCTAGAACAAATGGAAGCAAATTCACCCAAGAGGAGTAGACGGGAGGAATAATCAAACTCAGAGCTGAAATCAACCATGTGGAAACAAAAAGAACCATTCAAAGAATCAATCAAACCAGGAGCTGGTTCTTTGAGAAAGTCAAGAAGATAGATAAACCCTTAGCCAGACTCACTAGAGGGCACAGGGACAGCATCCTAATTAACAAAATCAGAAATGAAAAGGGAGAAATAACAACAGATCCTGAGGAAATCCAAAACACCATCTGATCCTTCTACAAAAGGCTATATTCAAAAAAATTGGAAAATCTGGATGAAATGGACAAATTTCTAGACAGATACCAAGTACCAAAGTTAAATCAGGATCAGATTAATGACCTAAACAGTCCTATATCTCCTAAAGAAATAGAAGCAGTCATTAATAGTCTCCCAACCAAAAAAAAAGCCCAGGACCAGATGGGTTTAGCACAGAGTTCTATCAGACCTTCAAAGAGGAGCTTATTCCAGTTCTTCAAACTATTCAACAGATTAGAAAGTGAAGGTACGCTACCCAATTCATTCTATGAAGCTACAATTACTCTGATACCTAAACCACATAAAGACACAACAAAGATAGAGAACTTCAGACCAATTTCCCTTATAAATATCGATGCAAAAAATTCTCAATAAAATTCTCGCTAACCGAATCCAAGAATACATCAAAATGATAATCCAACCTGACCAAGTAGGCTTCATCCCAGGGATGCAGGGATGGTTTAATATACGGAAATCCATCAACGTAATCCACTATATAAACAAACTCAAAGATAAAAACCACATGATCATCTCTTTAGATGCTGAGAAAGCATTTGACAAAATCCAACACCCATTCATGATAAAAGTCTTGGAAAGATCAGGAATCCAAGGCCCATACCTAAACATAATAAAAGCAATCTACAGCAAACCAGTAGCCAACATCAAACTGAATGGAGAGAAGCTAGAAGCAATTCCACTAAAATCAGGGACTAGACAAGGCTCCACAAGTTCTCTCTACCTATTCAATTTAGTACTTGAAGTCCTAGCCAGAGCAATTCGACAACAAAAGGAGGTACAAATTGGAAATCAAGGGGATACAAATTGGAAAGGAAGAAGTCAAAATATCACTATTTGCAGATGATATGATAGTACATATAAGTGATCCTAAAAACTCCACCAGAGAACCTGATAAACCTGATAAACAGCTTCAGTGAAGTAGCTGGATATAAAATTAACTCTAACAAATCAATGGCCTTTCTCTATAAAAAAGGATAAATTGGCTGAGAAAAAAATTAGGGAAACAACACCCTTCACAATAGTCACAAACAATATAAAATATCTTGGTGTGACTCTAAGGAAGTGAAAGATCTGTATGACAAAAACTTCAAGTCTCTGAAGAAAGAAATTGAAGAAGATCTCAGAAGATGGAAAGATCTCCCATGCTCTTGGATAGGCAGGATCAATATAGTAAAAATGGCTATCTTGCCTAAAGCAATCTACAGATTCAATGCAATCCCCATCAAAATTCCAACTCAATTCTTCACAGAGTTAGATAGGGTTATTTGCAAGTTCATCTGGAATAACAAAAAAACCTAGGATAAATAAAAGAACCTCTGGTGGAATCACCATGCCTGACCTCAAGCTGTACTACAGAGCAATTGTGATAAAAACTGCATGGTACTGGTACAGTGATAGACAGGTAGACCAATAGAATAGGATTGAAGACCCAGAAATGAATCTACACACCTATGGTCACCTGATCTTTGACAAGGGAGCTAAAACCATCCAGTGGAAAAAAGATAGCATTTTCAACAAATGGTGCTGGCACAACTGGTGGTTATCATGTAGAAGAATGAGAATTGATCCATTCTTATCTCCTTGTACAAAGGTCAAGTCTAAGTGGTTTAAGGAACTCCATATAAAACCAGAGACACTGAAACTTATAGAGGAGAAAGTGGGGAAAACCCTCGAAGATATGGGTACTGGGGCAAAAATTCCTGAATAGAACAGCAATGGCTTGTGCTATGAGATCAAGAATTGACAAATGGGACCTCATAAAGATGCAAAGCTTCTGTAAGGCAAAAGATACTGTCAATAAGACAAAAAGGCCACCAACAGATTGGGAAAGGATCTTTACCTATCCTAAATCAGATAGGGGACTAATATCCAATATATATAAAGAACTCAAGAAGGTAGACACTAGAAAATCAAATAACCCCATTAAAAAATGGGGCACAGAGCTAAACAAAGAATTCTCAACTGAGGAATACCGAATGGATGAGAAGCACCTGAAAAAATGTTCAACATCCTTAATCATCAGGGAAATGCAAATCAAAACAACCTTAAGATTCCACCTCACACCAGTCAGAATGGCTAAGATCAAAAATTCAGGTGACTGCAGATGCTGGCGTGGATGTGGAGAGAGAGGAACACTATTCCATTGTTGGTGGGATTGCAAGTTTGTTCAACCACTCTGGAAATCAGTATGGCAGTTCCTCAGAAAATTGGACATAGTACTACCAGAGGATCCTGCAATACCTCTCCTGGGCATATATCCAGAAGATGTTCCAACTGGTAATAAGGACACATGCTCCACTATGTTCATAGCAGCCTTATTTATAATAGCCAGAAGCTGTAAAGAGCCCAGGTGTCCCTCAACAGAGGAATGGATACAGAAATTATGGTACATTTACACAATGGAGTACTACACAGCTATTAAAAACAATGAATTTATGAAATTCCTAGGCAAATGGATGGATCTGGAGGGTATCATCCTGAGTGAGGTAACTCAATCACAAAAGAACTCACATAACATATACTCACTGATAAGTGGATATTATCCCAGTAACCTAGATTACCCAAGATACAATTTGCTAAACACATGAAACTCAAGAAGAATGAAAATCAAAGGGTGGACACTTCATCCCTCCCTAGAATTAGGAACAAAGCACACATTGAAGGAGTTACAGAGATCAAGTGTGGAGCTGAAACAAAAGTATGGACCAACCAGTGACTGCTGTAGCCGGGGATCCATCCCTTAATCAGCCACCAAACACAGACACTATTGCATACGCCAGCAAGATAGTGCTGAAAGGGCCCTGATATAGCTGTCTCATGTGAGGCTATACCAGTGCCTAGCAAACACAGAAGTGGATGCTCACAGTCAGCTATTAGATGGAACACAGGGTTCCCAAGGGAGGAGTTAGATAAAGTACCCAAAGAGCTGAAGGGTCTCCACCCTATAGGTGGAAGAACAATATGAACTAACTAGTACCCCCAGAGCTCATGTCTCTAACTGCATATGTAGCAGAAGATGACCTAACTGGCCATTATTGGGAAGAGAGGCCCCTTGGTCATGCAAACTTTATATGCCCCAGTAAAGGGGAACACCAGGGTCAAGATGTGGGAGTGGGTGGGTAGGAGAGCAGGGTGGGGGATGTGGGAGGGTTTAGGGGACTTTCAGGATAACATTTGAAATGTAAATGAAGAAAATATCTAATAAAAAGTGAGGGAAAAAAAGGTGTGCGCCACCACACCCAGCAAATGCTATCCTGAAAGTCCCCTATACCTTCCTAGTTTATTTTTAATAAATATTAATATAAATAAAATAAATATAACAAAGGGTAAATAATAAGATAAAAGGTAAGTAAATGGAAGATCTGTATCTATAGTTTTATTCTTTTCTTTCTTTCTTTTTTATGTTTTTAAAGAAATAACTACCATTGTCTGCAGAGAAATGTTCAGCAGTTAAGAGCACCGAATCTGGCAGGGCCTTGGTAGGGACAGAATGACTCCGTTCCTGCCCCTGAGATGGGGCAAGCAGGCATGGGCCTCTAAGAGTGTTGATGGGTGCTGTGGGCAGAGGGCTTGTTTGTATATAACATACACATTTTACATTCCTCCTTTAAGGAATGTCCTCCCTGTTAATGTTAAGGACTCCATGCTAGTCTGAGACAGCACATGTCTGGGAGGTGAAGGTGTAGCTAATGTCTTAGCAGAATGGTAAAGGCTAGGACCTGCAAGGACAGCCCTTAAGGCTGTGGAAAAGAATTCTAAAAACATGTGAGATATATATAAAATTTCTCAACTATGCAAAAAAATAAGGATGCGATATGAATTATATGAAGGGCTTCATGAATCTAAAGGAACAGAGGCAGCTGCACTAAGAGCCAGCTTGTCAGAAAGATACTAAGGAAGGAGGTAAAGACTTAGGGAGTGGTGGTCACAGGAGATCTCACTCAGCCTAGATTTTTTTATTTATGCTGACCAAAGACAGATTCCTGAGTTCAGGATCAGGGTTGCGGCTTGGGTTGGAGCCAGGTCAGGCCTAGGTGTGGTAGAAATAGTCCCACCCGCCTGCATCTGTGCTTAAAAGAGGCAGGAAGATCCCTGAATTCTTTTGCTTATGTTAAAAGAAAATGTATGGCTGGGCGTGGTGGCGCATGCCTTTAATCCCAGCACTCAGGAGGCAGAGGCAGGCAGATTTCTGAGTTCGAGGCCAGCCTGCTGTACAGAATGAGTTCCAGGACAGCCAGGGCTACACAGAGAAGAAACCCTGTCTTGAAAAACAAAAAAAAAAAAACCCAAAAAAAACAAAAACAAAAAACAAAAAACAAAACAAAAAAAAACAAAACAAAAAAAGGAAATGTATGCTTGCTGTTCCTAAGAACTAAGGGCTGGGGTCACAGGATTCTGATTCATAGGATAATCAAAAGGAAACCTGAAGAAAAAGACTGGATTGATATGATATGCAAAAGACAAGACTGGGCTTCTGTTCTCCAGGAGAAGAGCTATTCTGAGAAATTTTTAGAATAGCAAGAGAAGAAGGGGAAACTAGGAAAGGGGATAACTTTTGAAATGTAATAATAATAAAAAAAGAACTGCTTGGAGAACTGTCTCAAGGAGAACATAGAACTTTCAGGAGATCTCCAGAGAGGGCAGAGAGCAAGAAAGAACAGAGAGAAATCAGGCTGGAAAGCTGTCTCTAGCAGAGCATTGGCACCAGCTTGGACCCACAACTTGACTTCAAGTCGTTTATTCTTACTGCTCCCAGACACCCCTTCCTCAGAATCTCTCTCCAAGCCAAGGCTGGCCCATGTCATAAGAGCACTTACTGACCTTGCAGAGGCATGGGGTTAAATTCTTGGCATCCACATTGATGGTTCACAACCATCTATAACCTCATTTCCAGGGGATCCCAAACCTTCTTCCAAGCTCTCAGAGCACCAGCCACAGATGTGGTCAGGCACACACATGCAGGCAGCATACACATATGGTAAATAAGTCTAAATAGGAATTGGAAGAGAAATAAGCACTATTCTAAATTTTATGTTATCTTTGAATTCTTAGGGCTTAAGCATCTTATATATTTATAGTTTTACATCCTTTACATTTCATTTGGATGAAATAATGTAATATGTACTCTGTGACTTGCCTCCTCTCATTCAACATTTTATTCCTGAGATTTGCTGGTACTGTTGTAGCTTCGCTGTTAAATAGTATTCCATTCTGTGCTGTAATCCATCATTCGACTACTGCTGGACACTGGTGCTGCTTCTAATATTATGCTATTATAATTCGTGCCGCTGTCTCTGGGGACCTAGCCTAGTGATAGAGTACTTACTTAGCACTCACAAAGGCCCTGGGGCAATTTCCAGCACAATAAAAGAGAAACAGTTCCACTGAGAAGTGGTTTGTTCTCAGAGTTTCTTTAGGATGTGGTGATGTTACATCACCTTCTGCTTGACTAGCTGAGGCTGTCTTTCAAGTTATTGTCTCATTTTAATTCTCCCACTGGCAGAGTATTAAGAGTTTTTATTTCTTCACATAATTGACAAAATTCAGTATTATTGATAGTTTGCTTAATGTAAACTTGTACCTCTTTTTTCACTTTTTTGGAGATGGGGTCTCACTATGGCACCCAAGCTGGCCTGGAACTCACTAGCCTCAAGCCCCAGTCTTCCAAGTAGCTACAACTACGGACACCTGTACCCAGTTACAATCAGGTCTTTTTTTTTTTTCTTCTTCTTCTTCTTGTTCTTTTTTTAAAATTTATTTATTTATTATATGTAAGTACACTGTAGCTGCATTCAGACACACCAGAAGAGGGCATCAGATCTCATTACAGATGGTTGTGAGCCACCATGTGGTTGCTGGGATTTGATCTTGGGACCTTTGGAAGAGCAGTCAATGCTCTTAACCTCTGAGCCATCTCTCCAGCCCACTTCTTCTTTTTAAAATTTTATTTTATGTATATGAGCACACCAGACGAGGGCACCAGATCCCATTACAGATGGTTGTGAGCCACCACCATGTGGTTGCCAGGAATTGAAGTCAGGACTTGTGGAAGAGCAGTCAATGCTCTTAACCCCAGAGCCATCTCTCCAGCCCTACAATCAGGGTTTAGTGTATCATTCCGCTGTGGTTAAATGTAGCTGAGCATTTCTCCTTGTTGCACTCCTTTCTCCTTGGAGCGTGTCAGTCAGCAGTCAGGAATGAGCTAAACGTGGAAAGAGGAAAGGTTACTTTGTCTCCGTTTTGGAGGTTTCAGTCCTTTACTGATTGGCTCTGCTGTTCTAGGCCTGTGCTAACACACAATGGTAGAACTACAGAAGAAGCACCTTCACTTCATGGCAAAGAGCAAAGGGGACACAGATCTGTAGCCCCCAGCTCCCCAGAGGGCATGACCCCAGTGACCCAAAGATGACCCTTAAAGCCTGAGCCACCAGGGAGAGTCCACATCACAGGGCTGATCTTCCATTCTAGGCTTTGCTCCTTTCCTACTGTTCTGATTTCATAATCTTATTTTAATTTTTTACATTAATTTATTTATTTAGTGTGTGTGTGTGTGTGTGTGTGTGTGTGTGTGTGTGTGTGTGTGTGTTGTACCACTGTGCATGAGTGGTGGTCAGAGGACAACTTGCAGGAACCATTTCTCTCCTTCCACTGTGTGGGTTCCAGGAATCAAACTTTGATTGTCAGGTTCAGTGGCGAGCACTTTTACCTGCTTAACTACCTCACTGGCCCTAGGATACCACCTTAAACATGCTGAACTTGTAAGTTTAAAGCAGGATATACAAATGTATGCAAACAACTCTTGTTTTATTGTCAGAGCTTCTTGCTTCTGAATTCCCAGTCGCCTTGAGCACCACTGTTCTGGGCAAACACCACGGTGTGATCATGGCACGGCTTTGTGCTCACAGTGGGACAGAAGAAGCCTGGAGGAAAAAAAGCTTCAGACAAAACTGAAGATTGTGAATGGAATCAGGAGAGACAGAGTAGAAAACTGCCTGCCAAGAGGAGTGTTCTTTATGTTCCTGCTTTCCTGCCAGCTGGAGGATAAAGGTCAAGGGTACACAATGAACAAAGCAAACAAAACCGGGAGAGGGTATCAAAATGCACATAACATTGGCTCAATCCTAGTACAAACATAAAGTTAGGAATATAGACAACTGGTTCTAAAATGTATGGAAAAAGCAAAGCACCAAAATAACTGAACCAAGGAGACGGCTCATCAGTTAAAAGCACTGGCTGGTCTTGCAAAGGACCAGGGTTTGGTTCCCAGCAGCCTCATGGTGACTCTCAACCATCAGTAGCTCCAGTTCCAGGAGACCTGACGCCCTCTTGTGGCCTCTATGAACACTGCAGGTATACATGCAAGCAAAGCATTCATACACATAAATTTTAAAAATTAAAAAGTAATTAAACCTAAGATAAACTTAGACTTAATATTAAAATAAAGGATTATATAAATGATGCATGCCTGTAATTTTAGCACCCAGGAGACAGAGGAGGGAAGACCAGGAGGAGCTCAGGCCTATCCTTGACTACATAGCAAGTTTGAGGTCAGCCTGAATTACATGAGACCCGGTCTCAAACAAAACAGAACAGAAACATCACTGTCCAACAAAAAGAAGAAAATTTAATGAACCACACTATCTAGTTTTGTTTTTTGTGGTAGGATCTCACCATGTAGCCCAGACTACACACAGAACTCTCCGTGTAGACTACGCTGCCTCTGCCCACTGAGTACTGCGTTAGAGGAATGCTCCACCACACTTGGCTCTAAACTACTTCATTTTGAGATCAATTATAAAGCTACAGTGATCAGTAAAGCTGCCATAATCTCAGTCCTGATGCCTAAAAGGTAAGGCTTTTAAAGCTACAAGTTGTGACATCCATTTATTCAATTATGAGCACATTGCCGACCTTATGTCTAAATACAAAAGAAGCTGAAGGGGCACAAACCAGGGGAGACAAATGCGCTAGGTTTGAAACTAAGATATAAGCATACAAGCCATGAGACCCTCACCCCTTAAAATACAAATTTAGCTAAATGTTTCATGGCAGCTTTGACCTAAGTCCCAGTGCTCTGTGAACTTCTAGCTCTGACAGCAGTAACACTTACAATTGTTTTCAGTTGTGTTGCGGCCTGACTGACTTCAATGGGCTCAAGTCCAACCTGGCATCCTTATCACCTCCTCCCACCGCTCCGGATTTGCTGATATTAAACAGGTTTTCAGTTTCATGTGTCTAAAGATCAGTTCCTTTGCTTTTTATTTGCATACAGGCATGCTGCTGAGCCTGGTTGGTCTTTTCCTTGGGCTCATCTCCCCACAGACAGGCCTTATAGTCCATTGAGAGCATTAGTCCCCCCCCCCCTTAAATTTGTGGTTGTGGGCAGACAGCATCCACTAAAGCACTGAGAGCTGCATCAGGACCAGGAACTTCACCCGTCACTGCAGAACTGAGGCCTTATAGGCATTTGCTGGTACCAGATTTCTTTCCTTCTAGGAGGTTCTTGAAGGGCTTTCTCTATTTCTTGATCAATACGTTTTGACATGGTTTCTTTTTTCTTTCTTTCTTTTTTTTTTTTTTTTTGGTTTTTTGAGACAGGATTTCTCTGTATAGTCCTGGCTGTCCTGGAACTCACTTTGTAGACCAGGCTGGCCTCGAACTCAGAAATCAGCCTGCCTCTGCCTCCCAAGTGCTGGGATTAAAGGCGTGTGCCATCACGCCCGGCTTGACATGGTTTCTTGATTGGAGCAATAATTACAGAATACATTATATAACTTTCTCTACCTTGTGGCAACTTGACGAAGATCTAGAAAGTTTCTAGGTGCCAACTTGAGGCCAGCAAGCCTTAGTCCTTCATCCATGTCCCCGTGCACTTTCTCCAGCACCTTACAGTTCATTTAAAAGAGTTGTCTCAAGCAGGGCGTCCTGTCTCGAAAAAAAACAAACAACAACAAAAAAGAGTTGTCTCAGCACCTACACCCAGGAACATGGCTCCATGAGACGGTCCACTCAATGAGTCAATAGCTATGAAAGAAGTCATCGCAGCATATATTGCAATCATTCAGAGCTGGACTATAAAAGTGCAACCAGTTGGATCCAGTGTATCATCTCGCCCATAGGCTGGGAGTGTATCAAGAAAGACTGTATCAAGTCCCCAGTGAGATAACCACTGAGCAACAGATCTGAACACCTCATCAAACACTAGATTATGATTAGTAAGTGGAGGTTTGAACTCCTGGTCTTACAGTGGATTGTGGTATGTTGAACTGGCAACAGAACTGCTCCAATACATTTTGTTGTGGTCATCCAATTGTGTAATACACAACCCTAAAGTCATCTTAATTACAAGACACAAGTGTCTAGATGTGGCCTTAAAATTCCTGGGTTGCCCGGTATAAAGGTTTTCAGTCTCTGGAGTATCGCGCCTCTATTTGGAGACATGATGCAGCAAGGACTGCCCTTGCCCCATCAGAGCGCTGAAGAAACCTTCCAAGTTATAAAGCTCCATGTTGCCCCTCCCCATGTCGGTTCAGCAGTAGTGGCTGGATGGCTGACATAATGAGGCATGCTTCCTTCGAGTGCTTGATCTCGTGGCTATCATGATAACAAGAGGTAGTGCCTCTTCATCCATGTTTTGATCACTCGAAAATTTAGGAATGAGGTTCTCAGGAACTCTTTCACTGCCAGAGCTTCGGAGAAACTGGGAATGGAATCAATGAGCACTGTAGGCAGCGAGCCACAGGCAGCAAGCCACAGCCAGGGAGCCACAGGCAGCGAGCCACAGGCAGCAAGCCACAGCCAGCGAGCCACAGCCAGGGAGCCACAGGCAGCGAGCCACAGCCAGGGAGCCACAGGCAGCGAGCCACAGCCAGGGAGCCACAGCCAGGGAGCCACAGGCAGCGAGCCACAGGCAGAAGGCATGGCTTGGGAGGAAGGGGTCACTCTTCAAGGCTACTCTCAGAGATTTTCTTGCTTCTTATTGGACAGTGAAGATTTTCTCACTTCTTATTGAACAGGCATGTGACATTTCTGGATCTCAGGCTTGGATTCATCGTGCGTAGCAATTTTCTTGGAGTGGAAATATTGCTTACTTGAAGGAAGAGAGAGACTCAAGAAGCAAAGAAACCTCCTGAATCCCAGAAAGCTGAACTGAAAGATGCACAAGGTCCCCCCCAAAGCCACGAGAGCTGCGCAGCAACTCCAATTTTCCCATCAATCAAGCTGCCTGTCGGAGACTTTCCAAACCAGGGAAGTCCAGCAGGAGTTCAGGGTAGTTACTCATGCTGGGTTAGGCTTTGGTGATAGAGCTGTCTTTGAGTCACCCATGCCTCCTACACACTTACAAGTAACACTAATACTTTTGGACTCCCCAAGTTGGATTTTGATGGAATTGTTACTTTGGTGTATGGTACATCATGTTTTTGCCAGGAAAGGTCACACAGCAGGCATGACCAAAGTTGAATTGGTGTCCTATAAGGGTGTGCCAGGGGCCACTAGGAAAAGTTCCTTCACTGTTAAGAATGCCTTAGGAAAGACTGGCAAGATGTGAGTTCAACCTCCAGGATCTACAAGATGGAAGATGAGAACTGAGGACTGATTCCTACAATATCCCTTGATCTGTGCTTACACACAAGTGCACACACACAAGTAAATGGAGGGAGAGGGAGCAAGAGTTAGCACCTCAGGAAGTGCTGGTTTCCCTTCTTCATGCTGTGTAGAGTGATGAGGCCTAGCTGCAGGTGGGGATTGATTGAACACACAGAGGAAGACAACTGTGATAGGCCAGTAAGGAGGAAAGAGAGCCAGAGTCCCTGAATTAAGTTAATCCTCTTTTTTTCTGGTTCTCTACACCAATACTATGTAGTTTAAGTCAGAGTTTGGTAGTTCATTTGAAGGAAAAAAAAAGTCTACGATACTATTTCCTTGATGGCCTCCTTCAATGCCAGTTACGAGAGTCCTCCATAAAGACACAGTTGTAGGGTCCCAACAGTTTGACCTGGTCACTCAGTTCCTGCAGTGTTGAAAGCAGAATAGGGTTTATTTTCAGTGTAGATGTACCAGGGAGAATAAAGAGTCTAGTGACCTAAAATCTGTCTTTGAGGTGTAAGCAACAGCTTTGTGGCTATATATAGGGAAAGCCAAAGTCGAGGATTTATATAGCTAGTAATCCTGGGGAGCCTGTGGTCTGGTTGGTTATTAGCCTGGGACTGGCCAGTGCCACAGAAATCACAGCTTCTTGGGAGGCAGTTTCCATTTCTGTCAGATCTGTGATCCTAGAATTTTAGATGAAGCAGGGGAAGAGAGTAACTCAGAGAACAGGTCAGAGAGGGAGACACACAGAATCAGGCCAGCGGCTGGGCCTTCTTCACTTGTGGCTCTAGAAGAATCCTCTGGGTTTGTTACATATGAAGAATACCCTCATTAGTGTGGTTGTAGTATTTTATTTTAAAAGCATGATTTAACTGTGGGAGTTATTGGCTCAGATGTTATAATCTTGTTTTCATTGTAGTTTTGGATACTGAACCCAGGGCTTCACACATGCCAGAAAAGCCCTCTTCCAGTGAGTTACACCTCACTGACTTGTCATATAGAAGTTTTTAACACTGATATGCTCAATTCCTTTGTGATTTCTCCTTTTATCATTTATTGTATAGTTGGTGCTTGGGGCCTAGAAGGGTTTGGATACCATGTATTCCATGATGGCCTTGAACTCTCTGACCCTCCAGCTTCCATCTCTGAAGTGTTGGTATTTGTCTTAGATTAAGTTTCATTGCTATAAAGAAACACCCCATGACCACAGCAACTCTTATAAAGAAAATATTAATTGGGACTGGCTTACCGTTTCAGAAGTTTAGTGTGTTATCATCATGACAGGAAGCCTGGCAGCATGCAGGCAGACATAGTGCTGGAGGAGCCAAGAGTTCTACATCCTGATCTGCAGGCAGCAGCAGGAGACTATGTACCATACTGGGTGTAACTTGAGCATATAAGACCTCAAAACCTGCCCCCACAATGACACACTTCTTCCAACAAGGCCACATCTACTCCATAAGGTCATGCTTCCTAATAGTGCCACTTCCTATGGCCAAGCATTCAAACACATGAGTCTGTGGGGGCCATACCTATTCAAACCACCACAGTATTATATGTGTTTGCTACCATACCTGACTCCTTGTAACAGTTTTTTAATCTAAAAGCATTTGTACCTGCAGGTGGTTCATTGATTATTCTTATGTATTTTATTTATAAGTACACACACACACACACACACACACACACACACACACATGTTATTGTATATATGCACATGTGTAATAAATGTGACCTCATGAAACTGAAAAGCTTCTGTAAGGCTAAGGCAAAGGACACCACCAATAGGAGAAAATGGCAGCCTACAGAATGGGAAAAGATTTTCACCAGCTCCATATCTGGTAAAGGGCTGATGTACAAAATATATAAAGAACTCAAGAAACTAGATATAAACAAACCAAATAACCCAATTAAAAAATGGGATACAGAGCTAAATAGAGAGTTCTCAACAGAGGAATCTCAAATGGCAAAGAACCTAAAGAAATGTTCAACATCCTTAGCCATCAAGGAAAGCAAATCAAAACAACTTTGAGATTTCATTTTACACCTGTTGGAATGGCTAAGATTAAATACACAAGTGGCAGCTCATGATGATGAGCTGTGGAGCAAGGAGAACACTCCTCCATTGCTGGTGGAAGTGCAAACTTGTACTGCCACTTTGGAAATCTGTGGAGAGCTGTTTTAGGAATTTGGTGGAATACCGGTATGGGACAATTAAATAGGCTCAAGGCAAATACAGCTGAGAAATGTATTGTTTTCTTGTATCTGTACCATCCTGATAAACCTCTAAACATAGTAACCATGGGACTTTATTGCTTTGATTTTTTTCCCTGCTTGATCCTTGACTACTATATTTATTCTTTGTTTGTTCCTTGACTACTTTGTTTATGCCTTAAGAACTGACCATATTTTTTTGTATGTACCCAGAATCATATAAAAGTGGACTAGAAAAAAATTAAACTCATCTCAGCCTCAGAACTGGCTGGGGTCATGCTACAATGTTGTCTAATCATCTCTTCTTTTTAATCCTTGCTCCTGCCCTGGAGAACCTATTAACTGACTGAGCTGGCTTGGTCAGATGGCACCCAATTTGGGACTCCAGTAAGCAGGGTACAGTGAAGGACAATGGAGGAAGTGCTCTCGAAGGAAAGTAAAAGAAGATTTGGGCCATCAGTGAATAAACCCCACAAGGATGGGGCAATGTAATGGTAAAGTGTTTTTGTGTATGTGTTTAGAGTTATGCTAAAATCTAGAGAAGCGAAGATAATTCTCATAGATGCTTTTAGCCTTTGAGCCCTGACTAGAAACAGTTTATACTAAAGATATGACAGAGAATGGGTTTGAGAAAAATCAGTCCTCCCCGACTATTCAGGGATGCTTTGGTGAAGGAGAAGGAAAATGAATGTAAGTTGTTTCAGAGTTTTCCTGGGGCCAGGAGGAGGTCAGGAGACATCCTGCCTCCTCTCTGGCTCCTCCTGGAGAAATGCTTCTGGGTCCTTTAGGTAGGATATCTGGTCCCTTTGATGGGACATTGTCTTAGTTAGGGTTTCTATTCCTGCACAAATATCATGACCAAGAAGAAAGCTGGGGAGGAAAGGGTTTATTCAGCTTACTCTTCCACATTGTTGTTCATCACCAGAGGAAGTCAGGACTGGAACTCAAACAGGTCAGGAAGCAGGAGCCATGGAGGGATGTTCTTTACTGGCTTGCTTCCCCTGGCTTGCTCAGCCTGCTCTCTTACAGAACCCAAGACTGTCAGCCCAGAGATGGTCCCACCCACAAGGGGCCTTTCCCCCTTGATCACTAATTGAGAAAATACCCCACAGCTAGATCTCATAAAGGTACTTCCCCAACTGAAGCTCCTTTCTCTGTGATAACACCAGCTGTGTCAAGTTGACACAAAACTAGCCAGTACAGACATCTAGTTCTCTTCCCTGTCGATTGTCCTTGGCGCACCAATTTGTCCATGTCTGTCAGTTTATGTCTGCATTTTTGCTCTGTTGCTTGAATGTTGTTCTGTGTTTCATGTTCAAAAGAAAAAAAAAGATTAAAACTTTTTCTGCTGGTTGTTCATCCTTTGATTTGGTTTTAACTCATTTCAAAAAATAAATAAATAAATAAAAAGCAGTCTCAGTTGGCCTTTGGAGCCCTGCACCTACAGCTAGGAGTCTAGCACAGCTGGAGAAGCCATGCTAGGGGGGTGACTGTCTGCACAAGCTGCTCTTAAAGGGGCAGCAGCTTCTTTGCTTCTATGGTAAGGTGCTCCTCCCTTGAAATTACAGGTAGAAAAAGTAAGAATTTTGTCTAGTCTAAATATATAAGATGTGTGTTGCCACTATTTTTTGTTTCTGACTGGTTTTAAATGTATAAATATGATCTGCATGTCTTGGATATAGATTATTGGCTTATAAGTTATTGGGTATAATTAAATATTTGTAACATTGGTAACAGAAAGTTGGCTTAAAACTGGTAACTCTGGGTTGGAGTCATTCAGAACAACACGTGGCATGAGCCAACCCAGGGAAACAAGTCTCTAAAGATACCTCTAAATTGGGTAATTTATATAATTCTTTTGGTTTTTCGAGACAGGGTTTCTCTGTATAGCCGTGGTTATCCTGGAACTCACTTTGTAGACCAGGCTGGCCTCGAACTCAGAAATCCGCCTGCCTCTGCCTCCCAAGTGCTGGGATTAAAGGCATGCACCACCATGCCCAGCTGTTATAATTCTTATCCTAGAAACCAGACTTATAAAAGATAGAATTTAGGGCAGTGTCTCTTTGGTGAGGAATTGGAAGCTGCACTGTTGTGCGTTCATGTGCGGGAACTGGCAGCCGAACTTTGTAGCTTGTGGGTAATGCACTTGGTGTTGATTTTGGAGAGACTGGATTGCTTGCTTGAGGTTGAGTTTTGCTTTCCAAAGTTACAGTTGTGCCCCTGTGTTGCAAGGGAGACTTAAAAATTATAGTTAAACTGTCAGTGTTCCATGGGCTGAAGTTTGCAGTTCAATCACAGGCTCAGGATTCTAACTCACACATATTTGTAATTAAGAAAAACAAGCAGGTGGTGATTGTTGCAGAGTTTTCAAAGGGTTGATGAGGCTTGTCTACTCTGGCTGCCATTCCAGGAAATTCATACAGAATTATTAATGATTTGGAGTTTTTGTAATTTTAAAGAACACATGAAGCAGCCAGGCGTGATGGTGCACGGAGGCAGGCAGATTTCTGAGTTCGAGGCCAGCCTGGTCTACAGAGTGAATTCCAGGACAGCCAGGACTACACAGAGAAACCCTGTCTAGAAAAAAAAAAAAAAAAAAAAAGAACACAGGAAGCAATTTCATTGGCAAGTTTTGCCTCAAGGAATGACTAATGGCCCGACATTATGTGAAAATTGAAACTGCTTCAATACAAAAAGTTAGGACTTTGAATCTTTCAGTCTATAGTATTCATTTTATGGATGGTATACTTTTAGCTGATACCTCTGAAGGAGTTTTACTCTAAGTCTTTGCTCTTATACAATGAGCTTTAAAATTTTGGAGTATGGGCTGGAGAGATGGCTCAGTGGTTAAGAGCACTGACTGCTCTTCCAGAGGTCCTGAGTTCAAGTCCCAGCAACCACATGGTGGCTCACAACCATCTGCACTGGGGTCTGATGCCCTCTTCTGGAGTGTCTGAAGAGAGCAATGGTGTACTTATATACATAAAATAAATAAGTAGATCATTAAAAATTTGGAGTAGTTGTTGCTCCAGAAAATATTCAAAGGCAATATCTTTTTCAATATTTGGGGCCCCTGTTATATTCTAAACAAATTGTGGCACAGAAAATTCAAGTAAGAAAAGATAATTTACTTACTTTAAATGATTTTCAAAAGCTCCTAGGAAATAGTAATTGGCTAAGACCTCATCTTAAGCTCACTGCAGGAGAACTTAAACCTCTGTTTGATATTCTCAAGGAGGATGCAAATCCTAATTCCCCTCAACAATTAACTGATGAGGGATGAATAGCTTTGCAGAAAGTGGAGGAAGCTATTAGCCAACAACAGACACATGACCAATGGTTGGCTGTTTGCATTATTGTTACCACTCATGTGAACCCAGCAGTTCTTTGGCAAAAGGGACCATTAATGTGGATTCATCTTTCTTTCTCTGTAAGTAAAGTTTTAGCACGCTATTATGAAGCTGTTGCTGTGTTAATACAGAATTGCAGGATAGAAGAATAATGAATGCATTTTGGGAAATAACCTGATGAAATATTTATTCCTTATCCAAACAGCAATTAAATTGGTTAATGACGAATACTGATACTTGGCCTATTGCATGTGCAAACTTTTCATGCAAAATTGATCATCATTATCCAAAAGACAAGTTGTTACAATTTGCTTCTATTCATGCTTTTGTATTTTCTGTAAATTTATGCATGCAGCCCATAGAAAATGTGCTTACTGTATTTACAGACAGCTCATCTGATGGGAAGGCGATATATGTAATTGGATCACATGTTCATTCTCTTGAACATGAGTTCAAGAGTTTCCCCCTGCTTCAGCACAAATCATTGAATTATATGTTGTAGCCACTGTTTTTGAAATGTTGAAAAATCAAGCTTTTAATTTGTATACTGATAGCTCATGGTTTGCAATTGCTTGAAATTGTTCCTTTTTTAGATACTGCTAATTCTCAAAAATTTCAATTTTTTATGCAAATACAACTCATTTTAAGAGTACATACTCTTGCTTAACTTTACAGGACATTTAAAAGCCCATACTGGATTGCTTGAACCCCTTAGGACAATGTCACAGCATATTTGTATCCCAGGCAGATTATAGGCCTTACACAAGAATAATTGGCCAAACAGTCTCATTCTTTACATCATCAAAACAGTAATAGCTTGAGACAATAATTTGGTATTTCTAGAGAATGTGCAAGTCAAATTGTAAAGACTTGTCCTGAATGTCCTTAATTTCAACCTGTTCCACATAATGGTGTTAATCCTCGAGGACTCATATGTAATCAATTATGGGAAATGGATGTTACTTATATTTCTGATTTTAGAAAAGTAAAATATGTATATGTGACTACTGACACCTTTTCAGGCTTTCCAGTTGCAACTGCTTTAACAGGAGAAGCAACTAAAAATGTAATTAGTCATTGCTCACATTGTTTTTCTCTGTTGGTTGTTCCAAATTAGATTAAAACATATAATGGAACTGGCTATTGCAATCAAACATTTGAGATGTTTTGTCAACAATTTAATATTAACCCATATTACTGGGAGTCCTTATAATCCTCAAGTACAAGATATTGTGGAATGGGCCCATGGAACTTTTAAAATAATATCTTCATAAAATAAAAAAGGAGGGGTTATATACCTGTACACCACAAATTTATTTAAATCCTGCTTTTTATTTAGAAAATTTAAAATTTGGATGCCAAGGAACTCTCTGAGTGTCTATGGCACCCTACTACTAGGTGTACTTATGCCTAGGTGAAATGGAAGGATCCACTTATTGGCATATACCATGGTCCAGATCAGGTATTTAATATGGGGAAGAGGGCATGTTTGTGTTTTTCCTCAGGATGCTGAAGTAGTGTGCTAGCTGCCAGAGTGATTGGGGAGATGCTGATGCTGAGACAAAGAATGGTGCTAACCTGTGAGCTTAGTGAGTGCCTTGACAATGGTGACAAGAAGCTGTATTTGGCATATGTTCCTGACCCACTTTTGCTTGCCTATATTCCAGATTGGACAAGCTGTCTTGCCTAAATATTTTAGACCTTATGGGACAGAGAATCAAAAAGAGAAGTTATAATGACTCTTCTTTTTCCTTTAATCTGACTCAATCATGGACTGGTCTAGAAATCAATCCAATATTGGAAATAAGTCTTCATTTGGAAGGCTGGTTTTGGACATTTTCAGACATATTTGAAAATTGAGAGCTACCTTGTATGAAGTTACATTTGCAATAGATAAAATTGGAACAGGATCTGGACTTTTGAACAAATGTTAGTTGCATGTGTTAAGGCTCTTAATCTTTTATAAATTGGTCATGTTAAAATTACTTTTATTTCTTTTGTTTTATTGCCTGTATTACAGGACCTTGGCAATCTGAAAAAAGCTCACAAATACTGGAAGAAGTAAGTCAGGCTTTAAGCAGAAGCAAGAGGGTAGTGTGCTTGATTGTTGTTGGTACAGCAGCTTTGATTACATTAATAGCTAGCACTACTGCTTCTAGCACCATGGCTTCTGCACTTGCTTTGACACAAGAAGCTAAGACAGCCACTTTTGTTAATCATTTAGCAAAAAATGTTACCAATGTTCTGAATATTTAAGAGGATTTAGATAGGCGTTTGGAACAACATATTCTCTCTATGATACTATTCAAATTGCTGGAGAGGAGGTTCAAAGCTTAGGAGTAAGAAGCCATCTCGAGTATCATGCTAAATATCAATGGATTTGTGTCACTTCTAAATTTACAGTGACAGTCACTATAATTGGTAGAAAATTCAAAGATACTTGCGGGTGTTTGGCATAATTCTAACACCTCTCTGGATGTTTTAACTTTGTGTAATGAGATTAGGAATTAAGGAATGCTGCTCCAAATGCTGAGGATACTGGTGATAAAATTACTCATAGCTTATGGTCAGTATTTTTATCTTGGTCAAGTTTCAAGAATGGTTCATATAGCTTGATCATGTTAGTCCTTCTTGTCCTGGGAATACTTTTTTTTTTTTTTTTTGGTTTTTCGAGACAGGGTTTCTCTGTATAGCCCTGGCTGTCCTGGAACTTAATTTGTAGACCAGGCTGGCCTCAAACTTAGAAATCTGCCTGCATCTGCCTCCCGAGTGCTGGGATTAAAGGCGTGCGCCACCATGCCCAGCTCTGGGAATACTTTTATTCCTGCCTATTGTAATAAAACTTGCCTTTAACAACATCAATATGTTAGTGGCCAAAATACATGGCTTGAAACTAAAAATGGACCCCCAGACAGAGTTATTAATTTAACAGGCTGGCAGTCAGAGATGCACAGAGCCTTACCAACCTAAGACAGAAGTGCATTGTTTTTGATAATTCATATCTCACAATGTGTAAGGAAGGCATTCTTGACCTAAGACAGGCACAGTCTTGTTTATAAAATAAAAAGCGGGGAGAGGTGGGGAGCTTTGGGGGCTGCTGTTAGGAATTTGGCAGGGGTTTGATATTGGGCTGGGACAATGAAGTAGGCTCAAGACAAATACAGCTGAGGAATGTATTGTATTCCTTGTATCTGGACCATCCTGATAAACCTCTAAACATGGTGACCATGGGACTTTCTTTATTGCCTTGATTTTTGCTTTGTTTGTTCCTTTGCTTTGTTTGTTCCTTTTGTGCTTTGTAAGTTCTGTGTGGGGTTGGTTATACAGCATTCTATACACATTCTTCTGGATGGAAAAGTCTGGCATATTAGACAGCATTTATTAACATGCCATCAAAGAGATTTGGAATGGCACTTACTTGGTAGAGCATTTGCCTGATGTGTATCAAGCCCTGGGTTCCATCCTCACCCCATAAGCCTGTTTTGTTTTAGTTTGGTGTACTGGCTAATTTTTGTGTCAACTTGACACAGCTGGGTTATCACAGAGAAAGGAGCTTCAGTTGAGGAAATGCCTCCATGAGAACTGTAAGGCATTTTCTCAGTTAGTGATCAAGAGGGAAAGGCCCCTTGTGGGTAGGACTATCTCTGGGCTGGTAGTCTTCGGTTCTATAAGAAAGCAAGCTGAGCAAGCCAGGGGAAGCAAGCCAGTAAGGAACATCCCTCCATGGCCTCTGCATCAGCTCCTGCTTCCTGACCTGCTTGAGTTCCAGTCCTGACTTCCTTGGTGATGAACAGCAGTATGGAAGTGTAAGCCGAATAAACCCTTTCCTCCCCAACTTGCTTCTTAGTCATGATGTTTGTGCAGGAATAGAAACCCTGACTAAGACAGTTTGGGTTTTTTTTTCCTCGTTCCGGTCAACCCTGCTCACTCTGGTCTGCCCTGCTCACTCCAGTGGGCCCGCAGGGGAGGGGGGTGGCGTTCGGCCCCGCTCACTCCTGTCAGCCCTGCTCGCTCTGGTCAACCCCGCTTGCTCCGGTCTGTCCCACTTGCTCAGTCCCTGCTCTCTCCGGTCCAAGGACCTGCTCTCTCCGGTCCAAGGATTCATTTATTATTATTCATAAGTACACTATAGCTGACTTCAGACGCACCAGAGGAGGGCGTCAGATCTCATTACGGGTGGTTGTAAGCCACCATGTGGTTGCTGGGATTTGAACTCATCAAATTCGGAAAAGCAGTCGGGTGCTCTTACCCGCTGAGCCATCTCACCAGCCCCCTTTGTTTTTCTTTTTAATTGACAGAATATTCTGTTGGAGCTCACTGTCTCCCTGGGTATAACAGCAAAGGATAGTTCAAAACAGTCTTGACTGCCCATGTAAGCAAGAACTGAGAAAACAGCTGCTCAAAGATAGTTTCCTGCTAAGTTTCCTGAAGACAAAAAAAAAAAAAAACAAAAACAAAAACAGAAATGCAGTTTTTTTGTTTTTGTTTTGTTTTGTTTTGTTTTCTGCAAAACAGCAACAAGTAGCCACACACAGTTGGTTCTGTTTGTTCTGACCTGTAGGGGGAGGACAAGGACTGGCTTACACAAACACTCCTGCTCTGCAGTGGGGGTGGGGGTAGGGAGGTGCCTTGTACGGGTCAAGGACACACTGAAGGTTTATTGCTAAGAGTGGAGCTAAGAATGGAAGGTGCTAAGCAGTAAACGCATTTGCTTAGCTGTGGAATGTCCTTTCTGCTTGTCTTCTGTGGAAACCTGCATTGGATTTGTTAAGGATTCTTAAAGAAAACAAAAATCTGATACTTGTTTTAAAAATAGGTAAATTATATTCTGAAGGACTATCACAAAGTTGTCTTGCAGTGGGTGAAGTAATCCATCTTAACTTTGAACACAGTAAGGACAAGTAGGTATGGGCAGCGTCTGAGAAGAAAGGGATAGAAAAGTTGAAGAATCACTAAGAAAAGACAGGGTGTTATTTTGTGGGGTGGGGTAGGTGCACTAGAAACAGGGGTCTAGCCGGGGGTGGTGGCGCACGCCTTTAGTCCCAGCACTCGAGAGGCAGAGGCAGGCAGATTTCTGAGTTCGAGGCCAGGCTGGTCTACAGAGTGAGTTCCAGGACAGTCAGAACTACACAGAGAAACCCTGTCTCGAAAAAAAAAAAAAAAAAAAAAAAAAAAAAAAAAAAAAAAAAAAAAAAAAAAGAAAGAAAGAAAGAAAGAAAGAAAGAAAGAAAGAAAGAAAGAAAGAAAGAAAGAAACAGGGGTCTATCTCTAATTAGCCCTGGCTGTCCTGTAACTCACTATGTGGAGCAGGGTGGCCTCAAGCTCACAGTGCTCTGCCTCTGTCAGCCTCTGGTGTGTACCACCCTGCCCAGATTTTGGTTGCTATTTTACTAAAGGGATTTGATAGGACTCTTATTGAAGGAAGGTAAGGCCTTAAACACAAGGCTGGAGGATAAAGAATTGGATCAGATAAAAGTGACTTAGTGAGATTCCTGCTAACCTGGGGTAGTCAGGCCTAGCAAAGGTCAAGACCTACTTTAGAACGGGCAAAGGGGTCCAACTAAAATTTGGTGAGGGACACAGTCCTGCCAGGGCTAAAGGAGAAAGTATTCTTTTCCTTGGATTCTATTGACTGTTTTTCCTCAGAATATAATGAAAGCATATCCCTGAGGGCAAAGGACCTCTATCCAGACCTTAGTATTGAAATCCTGCTTAAAGGTGAAATAAATATTCAGGGTTCCAGGATCCAAATTTTCTTTCATAGATGACAACCTAGATGATACAAGCATTCCTGGATTTACAATGGGGCTATGTCATGTCAAAAATGTATTTAACATGATTAATCTTCCAAACATCATAGTTTAGCAACACAGCACACTCTAGAATAAAGGCTGCTTGTCTTTGTGTGGCTTGCTCTCTTCGGATGCCCACGATTGTGAGGTGGTACCACACTGCACATATCTAGTCTAAGAAAACTTGAAGTATGGTTTCTGTTGAATGTTTATGGCTATTATACCATTTATTTATTTATTTATTTATTTAATACATAGACGTATGGCTTCTTTATTTCATTATGTACATATGTGTTGGATTTATACTGGGTTCTGTGTGAAATGCACATATATTAATTTTATACAAGCACCAATACATATAAAAATAATCAAAGCAGAAAAATCCCACATTAAATCATTGTAAATTTGGAGCTAGCTGTAAAGTGTAAAATAAACATGCACATCCACATATATTCTGAAAGTATGTGTTTAAAAACTGATTCTTTGGTTTATTATTATAGACCTAGGAAATAAATTTAATTACATGCCCAAATTTAGTAAGACTCTCTAGAATGGGTCACAAACAAATTAAACCTGAAAAACCTACAAGACTGCCCCGTGGGTACATTCCCTCTCAATGTATGGGTAGAACAGGCCTGTTACCCAAGGACTGAAGGGCTCCTTTAAGAATGAGAAAGTCTCAAAAAGGTGAAATAACTTGTCTAAGACAAAACTGCTGGAAAGGCAGAATCAGAAATTTAAATGAGGTCTAAAGGTGAACCTTCAAAATCTTTCCTATCATGTTACAAAGATACACTTTAAACTTAAAATGAAATTGTAGCAATGTTTTATAGCCCATTCCCTAGTGATCTGCATTGAACTTATCAAAAGAACGTCCAAAGTCACTTTTTAAAATAAAGATTTAATAGTTCTATTTCAAGCCTGGAACCGTCATGACTAATTAGCCAGTACCAAAGGTCTGTGAGTCATGCCACCATTAAAATCACACTGCCTGTGCTGTCATTGTATTAAAATCACACTGCCTGTGCTGTCATTGTATTAAAATCACACTGCCTGTGCTGTCATTGTATTAAAATCACACTGCCTGTGCTGTCATTGTATTAAAATCACACTGCCTGTGCTGTCATTGTATTAAAATCACACTGCCTGTGCTGTCATTGTAATAAGTTACCTTATCTTTGGTGATTCAGTGCTGCCTCCTGGCTCATGCTACCCTCTGCACTTAAGTCATCCAGTTGAGCAGCAGCATCTCCAACCCTAAGGTCTGGCATAAGCAGAAGGCAAAGACAACAAAGCTCCTCAGATGTGCTGGTGCCCCTCTCGCCATTTTGCATCTTGTAAGATTAGTGAAGGGCATGGAGGCCTTCCCATTGTGGAGGTTTAGGTTTTACACAAGGTACTCACTCTATCATTGCAATTTCCTTCATCCTTAGAATCCCTTCATCAACACTAAGCAAAGGGATATCAGGTACTTCCAACTTCTTTTTAGTAGGCCATCTTTTGACGAATGCTTCAGGCAACCCTTTCAAACAAACTTTTAACAACTTAAAAAAAAAACTGTAGGAGCTTCTATACTGAACCTAGAATCTCCACTTACTGGGCACATATCAATAAACTCAGACTGATCTGCTTTCATCTTCCTTCCACCATTATTCCATACCTCTAAAATCCATTTCTATATATACTTCCCAGACTTGAATGGATTAGACAGTTCATTAAATGGTATAGTGTATCTCCTCATGGACTATACTGTCGATCCCCCTCTAGGTACCTGCTGTGCCTTAAGTCTGGCTATATATACATCTAGAGGGATGTATACCACCAACCATTGGTGGGCCCTAGGCACGGACATCAGTAGTGTCTTGCCAGGCATCTTCTTCAGAGAAAGTCACTGTTGGCTTAGCAGACAATGGAAGATTGATTTCCTCGGGCAAAAGTAAAAAAGGTAATACTCCACATACACTCTCTCTCTCTCTCTCTCTCTCTCTCTCTCTCTCTCTGTGTGTGTGTGTGTGTGTGTGTGTGTGTGTGTGTGTGTGTGTGTGTGTGATTTCCTGGATGTTTTGAGTTAGGATCTTTTTGCATTTTGCATTTTCTTTGATTGTTGTGTCCATATTCTCTATGGAATCTTCTGCACCTGAGATTCTCTCTTCTATCTCTTGTATTCTGTTGCTGATGTTCACATCTATGCTTCCTGATTTCTTTCTTAGGGTTTCTATCTCCAAATTTGTCCCACTTTGGGTTTTCTTTATTGTTTCTACTTCCCTTTTTGGGTCTTGGATGGTTTTGTTCAATTCCATCACCTGTTTGGTTGTGTTTTCCTTTAATTCTTTAAGGGATTTTTGTGTTTCCTCTTTAAGGAGTTTTACCTCTTTAGCAGTGTTCTCCCGTATCTCTTTAAGTGAATTATTAATGTCCTTCTTAATGTCCTCTACCAGCATCATGAGATATGATTTCAAGTCTGAGTCTTGCTTTTCGGGTGTGTTAGGGTATCCAGGACTGGCTGAGGTCGGAGAGCTGGGTTCTGATGATGGTGAGTGGTCTTGATTTCTCTTATTAACATTCTTACGTTTGCCTTTTGCCATCTGGTAATCTCTGGAGTTAGTTGTTATAATTGTCTCTGGTTGGAGCTTGTTCCTCCTATGATTCTGTTAGCCTCTGTCAGCAGTCCTGGGAGTCCAGCTCTCTCCTGAGTCTCATTGGTCAGAGTAGTCTCTGCAGGCAAGCTCTCTTCTTGCAGGGAAGGTGCACAGAGGTCTGGTGTTCAGACCTGCCTCTTGGCTAAAGATGAAGGGCCTGTCCCAGAAGATGTGTTGCCTCTGCACCCTGCACACTCACCCACACAGACTGGTCTCTGAAGGACCCAGGACTCAAGATGGCTCCCTCACCTGCTTCTGCAGGCAGAGCCCTCCCGGGCAGACACCTTTTCTCTGGCTGGGAAGGTGCCAAGGTGTCTAGAGCCCACAACTGGGTCTGTCCCAGAAGCTGTGTCACTTCTGTCTGTCCCAGAAGCTGTGTTGCTTCTGCAGTCTGCTTAATCACCCTTCACAGTCTGCGAGCTGACCTGCACAGATTGGTCTCTGAGGGATCCGGGACCCAAGATGGCTCCCTCACCTGCTTCTGCAGACAGAGTCCTTTCGGGCAGACACCTCTCCTCAGGCAGAGAAGGTGCCCGGATGTCTGGACCCCAAAACGGGGGTTTGTCCCAGAAGCTGTGTCGCTTCTGCAGTCCACACTCTCACCTGCGCAGACTGGTCTCTGAAGGACCTGGAACCCAAGATGGCTCCCTCACAAGCTCTGGCAGGCAAAGCCCTCCCAGGCGGACACCTCTGCTCAGGCAGGGAAGGTGCCTGGATGTCTGGAGCCCAAAACTGGGGTTTGTCCCAGAAGCTGTGTTGTTTCTGCCTGTCCCAGAAGCTGTGTAGCTTCTGCAGTCCACTCACTCACCCTTCACAGTCTGCAAGCTCATTCATCAACTGTTTTAATGAAGAATGATTCTTCTTGGAGGGTGGCGCAGACATTAGGTGAGGGTAAGATTCTGGTTCATTGACTGTGATGATTTTGAAAAGCATTCATCTCAGAATAAGAGTAACTTATAAAGTCTTCAAAATTTATACAATAATTGTAAATATCAAGCAAAGCATTCTGTCTCACTCTTTGTTATTCTCTTATAAGCCACCTCCCAAATTAATTGTCTATGTTTCTTTTGGCTGTATAAATAATTTTGAAATATGTAAGCTGTTCTGAAAACCACACTATAGTGTAAAAACATCAAATAAACAATCCTACTAATAGGCAGAGATAGGAGAAGCATATTTCAAGACCATTATGTTGTACACAGCAAGACACTGTCACATACAAACAAGTAGAAAGTGTATATGGATTGTACAATATTGGACCTATTTCTCCAATTACCAAATTAGAGAGACCACTGGATAACAGCCAAAAATTTTCTAATTCCTCATATTTTTGAATTTCAATCAATTAGGATATGTTGGTAACATTAATTTTCATATTAAGAGATATTAAGAAAAAGTGATTGTTACTTTCTGTTACTTTTTTTTAGAGGTGGAATTATGTTTGTGTGGGTTTGTTGAAAGATTACTTTCTTGCTTCTTCTAGGATGTAGTTTCACTCCTTGTGTTGTTATTTCCATCTATTATCCTTTGTAGGGCTGGATTTGTGGAAAGATATTGTGTAAATTTGGTTTTGTCATGGAATATCTTGTTTTCTTCATCTATGGTAATTGAGAGTTTTTCTGGTTTTTTTTTGTTGTTGTTGTTGTTTTTTTGCCTGGGCTGGCATTTGTGTTCTCTCAGGGTCTGTATGACATCTTCCCAGGAACTTCTAGCTTTCATAGTTTCTGGTGAGAAGTCTGGTGTAATTCTGATAGACCTGCCTTTATATGTTACTTGACCTTTTTCCCTTAGTGCTTTTAAAATTCTTTGTTTAGTGCATTTGGTGTTTTGATTATTATGTGACAGGAGGAATTTCTTTTCTGTTCCACGCTATTTGGAGTTCTGTAGGCTTCTTGTATGTTCATGGGCATCTCTTTCTTTAGGTTAAGGTCTTCTTCTATAATTTTGTTGAAGATATTTACTCTCTTCTATACCTGTTATCCTTAGATTTGTTTTTTTCATTGTGTCCTGGATTTCCTGGATGTTTTGGGTTAGGAGCTTTTTGATTTTTGCCTTTTCTTTTCTTTTCTCTTCTTTTCTTTTCTCTCTCTCTCTCTCTCTTCCTTCCTTCCTTCCTTTTTGATTTTTGTGTTTTCTTTGACTGTTGTTTTCTATGGTATCTTCTGCACCTGAAAGTCTCTCTTCTATCTCTTGTATTCTGTTGCTAATGCTTGCATCTATGACTCCTGATCTCTTTCCTAGGTTTTCTAAATCCAGGGTTGTCTCACTCTGTGATTTCTTTATTGTTTCTAGTTCCATTTTTAGATCCTGGGTGGTTTGGTTTAATTCCTTCACCTGTTTGTTTGTGTTTTTCTGTAATCCTTTATGGGATTTTTGTGTTTTCACTTTAAGGACTTCTAGCTGTTTACCTGTGTTCTCCTTCATTTCTTTAAGGGAGTTATTTATGTCCTTCTTAAAGTCCTCTATCATCATCATCATCATCATCATCATCATCATCATCATTATCATGAGAAGTGATTTTAGATTTGAATCTTGCTTTTCTAGTGAGATGGTGTGTCCAAGATTGCTATGGTGGGAGAACTGGGTTCTGATAATGCCAAGTAATCCTGGTTTCTTTTGCTTATGTTCTTACACTTGCCTCTCATCATCTGATTATCTCTAGTGTTACCTGCCCTGGCTATATCTGACTGGAGCCTGCCCTTCCTGTGATCCTGGTTGTGTCAGAACTCCTCAGAAACAAGCTGTCTCTGTGATCCTGAGATCCTGGGTGTGTCAGAGCTCCTGGAAGTCAAGTTGCCTCTGGGACCCTGAGATCATTGGTGTGACCAAGCTCCTGGGATCCTGGAATCCTAGGATCCTGGGCGTGTTAGTGTGCCTGGGAGTAGAGCTTTCTCTGAGTATTGTGGGATTCCCTGCGGAGTTTGAGCCCAAGGTCTGCTCAGGGCACCAGCTCAGACAGACCAGAAGGAACTGGGTCACACTGGTTCCAGTTACTCCTGGTGTTAGGACAGATGATGTGTCCTTCTCACCTGTTATCCTATGATCGGGTGCTTTTTCTAAAAGCATGATCTCAAACAGTTCAGCACTGTGTTTGTGAGGTTATGAAATATATATTTGGTCTTCTCCTTTCCCTGACATATAGTTTCTAAAACTTTTTGGAATCTCCAAGCTAAGAGTAGTATGCCTTTAATCCCTTGGGAAGCAGAAACAGACAAATTTCTGAGTTTGAAGTTAGCCTCTAGTCCCCCACCCTCACTTTTGAGACATGGTCTTACCATGTAGTTCTGGCTGTCCTGGAACCCACTATGTAGACCAGGCTGGCTTCAAACTCAGAGATCTGCCTGCCTCTGCCTCTCAAATACTGGAATTAAAGGAGGTGATATACACCTCCCAGCATTAGGCCAAGGTGGTCAACAGAACTAGTTCCAGGACAGCTAGGACTACACAAAGAAACCCTCTCTCAAAAGAACAAAGAAACAATCAAATAAATAAAATGGCTAATTATAAAAAAGTGTTTGTGAACCATGGTGTGGGTACTAGAAACTGAACCTGAGTCCTCTGCAAAGCAGCAGTGCTTTTAGTCACTAAGTCATCTCTGCAGCCCCACAAATTGGTTCTCTATGTAGGTCACCTCACAGGAGGAAAATGCTGATGAAGCATGAGGCACTAGGCTGCCCTAGGATGCCTGTTCATCAACTTCTGTGAGTTTGGTTAATCAAGTGGGCTGATGAGTGGGGTTTCAAAGACAAGACGGCTATAGGAAGGAATGTGCGCTTTACTCTACAGACTGTATCTAGTTCCTCTCCATCCCCGGTTTGCAGCCCAGGGCCTAGCCCCAGTAGTGGTTATTTTATCTACACTAAAGATCTTTACCATTAAAGCCTATTCTATAATTGTAACCTCATTTCGTAATTAATAAAAAAAAAAAACCCACATAATCCAAGATTGTTCAGCTTTTAAATATGCACCCACATTAACCTATTGTTTTATATGCTAATTCCGGGTACACTAAGGATATAGCCCAGTGGTAGAGTACTGGTTTAGCAGTGAAAAAGCTTGGGCTCAATCCCAGAAACTGGAAAATATGTTTGAAATCATATATATATATATCTATCTGAAATAATATATGCACACATATATATGTATATAATATACATACATATATGTGTATATATATATAATTTCAGTAATTTTAGTATGTGTGTGTAAGTACATATATATATATATATATATGTATATATATATATATATATATATATTCTTACAAAAATGGAATTTTATCATAATGCAGTGTTATGCCTTGCCTTCTTTTGCTTGTTTTTAGTGGTAGAGGACAGGTTGAGACAGCATCTTTCTATTTAGCCCTGACTAGCTTAGACTTGGCTTTGTATCCCCAGAATGACCTGATCCTCAGCCTCCTAGGTACAAGGATCACAGATATGTGCTGCCATGCTTGGCCTGTAGCCAACCTTTTAAAAAACATAACATAGAGGCTGGAAAGATAGCAGCTGTTAAGAGCACTGACTTCTCTTGTTTCTCTAATGAGCCCTGATTAATCCAGATTTTGGTATCAGGAGTGGTTCTAGAGCAACAGGAGTATAAGAATGGACTTTTAAGTGTCTGGAACATGCTTTCCAATTGCCTGCACCTACAGTTACTGAAGCCCTTCCTAGAAACTTGGAGAGCACTAAAAACCCATATATGAACTATTTCACAAAGTTACGGAAACAAATGCATTTGGTTACCCTGATTCACCTATTGTGAAGGAAGAAGTTTAGTTCTCTATACATAAAACTTTTGAGAATTTGCAGGAAAAGAATGATGCTGGTTGGCTGTGCCTAGCATCTCTGGAAAAATTAACAAAGGCAAATAATTAGACCTCTGATAAAATTAGCCAACTTCTAGCATCTCAGGATGAATGACTAAAGAGAATAATGGACTCAGGAATAAAACTGAGAGGTTCCAGATGCATGACGACAGTCTAAAGGTGTGTAAGTATTCTCTGGAAGCGGTGCTTCTCTCCAGCAGCCACAGAGCTCAAATGGCAAAAACCAAACTGAAGCCTGCATTGTAAGATGGGCTGAATTATAGTAAATATTATAGTAAAAATTCAAGGCCCACTCAGAGGGTGATGGCAGTTAAACTCAGAGAATTATTGTAACTCCGGATAAGATATCATCAGATTCTCAAAGATTTATCTCACCTGAGGAAGAACTCTATGTGCGTGTGACACAATGAGAAGACCAAACCTATGGATAATAGGAGTAGATGAGAATGAAGATTTTCAACTTAAAGGGCCAGCAAATATCTTCAACAAAATAATAGAAAAAAACTTCCCAAACCTAAAGAAAGAGGTGCCCATGATCATACAAGAAGCCTACAGAACTCCAAATAGACTGGAACAGAAAAGAAATTCCTCCAGACACATAATAATCAGAACAACAAATGTACTAAATAAAGATAGAATATTAAAAGCAGTAAGGGAAAAATGTCAAGTAACATATAAAGGCAGACCATTAGAATTACACCAGACTTCGCACCAGAGACTATGAAAGCCAGAAGATCCTGGACAGATGTTATGCAGAGCTTAAGAGAACACAAATGCCAGCCCAGGCTACTATACCCAGCAAAACTCTCAATTACCATAGATGGAGAAACCAAAGTATTCCATGATAAGGCCAAATTCACACAATATCTTTCCATGAATCCAGCCCTTCAAAGGATAATAAAGGGGAAACACCAACACAAGGATTGAAACTACACCCTAGAAAAAGCAAGAAAGTAATACTTCAACAAACCTAAAAGAAGACAGCCACAAAAACAGAATCCCAACTTTAACAACAAAAATAATAGGAAGCAACAATTATTTTTCTTTAATTTCTCTTAACATCAATGGCCTCAATTCCCCAATAAAAAGACATAGACTAATAGACTGGCTATACAAACAGGACCCAACATTTTGCTGCTTACAGGAAACCCACCTCAGGGAAAAAGACAGACACTACCTCAGAATGAAAGGCTGGAAAACAATTTTCCAAGCAAATGGTCTGAAGAAACAAGCTGGAGTAGCCATTGTAATATCGAATAAAATTGACTTCCAAAAAAAAGTTATCAAAAAAGACAAGGAGGGGCACTTAATGAACTCTCAATTCTGAATATCTATGCTCTGAATACAAGGGCAGCCACATTCATTAAAGAAACTGTAGTAAAGCTCAAAGCACACATTGTACCTCACACAATAATAGTGGGAGCCTTCAAACCCAACTCTCACCAATGGACAGATCCTGGAAACAGAAACTAAACAGAGACACATGGACACTAACAGAAGTAATGAAATAAATGGATTTAATATATATCTACAGAACATTTTATCCTAAAACAAAAGGATAACCTTCTTCTCAGCGCCACATGGTACCTCCTCCAAAATTGATCATATAATTAGTCACAAAACAGGCCTCCACAGATACAAAAATATTGAAATTATCTCATGCATCTTATCTGACCACCATGGATTAAGGCTGATCTTTAATAACAACATAAATAATAGAAATCCAACATTCACATGGAAACTGAACAACACTCTACTCAATGATTCCTTGGTCAAGGATGAAATAAAGAAAGAAATTAAAGATTTCCTAGAGTTTAATGAAAATGAAACCACAACATACCCAAACTTATGGGATACAATGAAGGCAGTCCTAAGAGGAAAACTCATAGCCCTTAGTGCCTCCAAAAAGAAACTAGAGAGAGCATATAGTAGCAGCCTGACAGCACACCTAGAAGCTCTAGAACTAAAGGAAGCAAATTCACCCAAGAGGAGTAGAAGGCAGGAAATAATCAAACTCAGGGCTGAAATCAACCAAGTGAAAACAAAAAGAACTATTCAAAGAATCAACCAAACCAGGAGCTGGTTCTTTGAGAAAATCAACAAGATAGATAAACCCTTAGGCAGACTAACTAGAGGGCACAGAGACAGTATCTTAATTAACAAAATCAGAAATGAAAAAGGAGACATAACAACAGAACCTGAGGAAATCCAAAACATCATCAGATCCTACTACAAAAGACTATCTATACTCAACAAAACTAGAAAACCTGGATGAAATGGACAACTTCCTAGACAGATACCAGGTACCAAAGTAAAACCAGGATCAGATTAACAATCTAAACAGTCCCATTTCCCCTAAAGAAATAGAAGCAGTCATCAATAGTCTCCCAACCAAAGCCCAGGACCAGATAGGTTTAGTGCAGAGTTCTATTAGACCTTCAAAGAAGACCTAATTCCAACTCTTCTCAAAGTATTCCACATAATAAAAACAGAAGGTACTCTACCCAATTCATTCTATGAAGCCAGAATTATTCTGATACCTAAACCACACAAAGATCTATCAAAGAAAGAGAACTTCAGACCAATTCCCCTTATGAATATCGATGCAAAAATACTCAATATAATCCTCGCAAACCAAATACAAGAACACATCAAAACAATCATCCATCATGACCAAGTAGGCTTCATCCCAGGGATGCTGGGATTGTTTAATATATGAAAATCCATCAACGTAATCCACTATATAAACAAACTCAAAGACAAAAACCACATGATCATCTCGTTAGCTGCTGAGAACGCCTTTGACAAAATACAACACCCATTCATGGTAAACGTCTTGGAAAAATCAGGAGTTCAAGGCCCATACCTAAACATAATAAACAATCTACAGCAAACCAGTAGCTAACATCAAACTAAATGCAGAGAAACTAGAAGCAATCCCACTAAAATCAGGGACTAGACAAGGCTGCCCACTTTCTCCCTACCTAATCAATATAGTACTTGAAATCCTAGCCAGAACAATTAGACAACAAAAGGAGATCAAGGGGTTACAAATTGGAAAGGAAGAAGTCAAAATATCACTATTTGCAGATGATATGATAGTATATATGTGACCCCATAAATTCCACCAGAGAACTCCTAAACCTGATAAACAGCTTCAGTGCAGTACCAGATAAAAAATTAACTCAAACAAATCAATGGCCTTTCTCTACACAAAGGATAAACGGACTGAGAAAGAAATTAGGGAAACAACACCTTTCACAATAGTCATAAATAATATAAAATACCTTGGAGTGACTCTAAGGAAATGAAAGATCTGTATGATAAGAATTTCAAATCTCTGAAGAAAGAAATTGAAGAAGATCTCAGAAGATGGAAAGATCTCCCATGCTCATGGATTGGCAGGATTAATATAGTAAAAATGGCTAACCTGCCGAAAGCAATCTACAGATTCAATGCAATCCCCATCAAAATTCCAACTCAATTCTTCACAGAGTTAGAAAGGGAAGTTTGCAAATTCATCTGGAATAACAAAAAACCTAGGATAGCAAAAACTATTAAACAATAAAACAATAAAAGAGCCTCTGGTGGAATCACCATGCCTGATATTAAGCTGTACTACAGAGCAATTGTGATAAAAACTGCATGGTACTGGTACAGTGACAGAAATGTAGATCAATGGAATAGAACTGAAGATCCAGAAATGAATCCACACACCTATATTCACTTGATCTTTGACAAGGGAGCTAAAACCATCCAGTGGAAAAAAGACAGCATTTTGAACATATGGTGCTGGCGCTACTGGCGGTTATCATGTAGAAGAATGGGAATTGATCCATTCTTATCTCCTTGTACAAAGCTCAAGTCTAAGTGGATCAAAGACCTCCACATAAAACCAGAGACACTGAAATTTATAGAGGAGAAAGTGAAGAAAACCCTTGAAGATATGGGCACAGGGGAAAAATTCCTAAACAGAACAGCAATGGCTTGTGCTATAAGATCAAGAATTGACAAATGGGACCTCATAAAATTGCAAAGCTTCTGAAAGACAAAAGACACTGTAAATAAGACAAAAAGGCCACCAACAGATTGGGAAAGGATTTTTCACCAATCCTAAATCTGATAAGGGACTAATATCCAATATATACAAACAACTCAAGAAACTGGACTCCAGAAAATCAAATAACCCCATTAAAAAATGGGGTACAGAGCTAAACAAAGAATTCTCAACTGAGGAATACCATATGGCTGAGAAGCACCTGAAAAAAATGTTCACCATCCTTAATCATCAGGGAAATGCAAATCAAAACAATCTTGAGATTCCATCTTACACCAGTCAGAATGGCTAAGATAAAAAATTTAGGTGACAGCAGATGCTGGTGAGGATGTGGAGAAAGAGGAACACTCCTCCATTGCTGGTGGGATTGCAAACTGGTACAACCACTCTGGAAGTCAGTCTGGTGGTTCCTCAGAAAATTGGACATAGTACTACCGAAGGATCCAGCAATACCTCTCCTGGGCATATACCCAGAAGATGTTCCAACTGGTAATAAGAACACATGCTCCACTATGTTCATAGCAGCCTTATTTATAATAGCCAGAATCTGAAACGAACCCAGATCTCTCAACAGAGGAATGGATACAGAAAATGTGGTACATTTACACAACGGAGTACTATTCTGCTATTAAAAACAATGAAGTTATGAAATTTTTGGGCAAATGGATGTATCTGGAGGATATCATCCTTAGTGAGGTAATCCAATCACAAAAGAAGTCACTAGATATGCACTCACTGATAATTGGATATTAGCACAGAATCTTAGAATACCCAAGATACAATTTGCAAAACACAAGAAAATCAAGAAGGAAGACCAGCATGTGGATACTTCATTCCTCCTTAGAATAGGGAACAACAACAACAACAAAAACCATGAAAGGAGTTACAGAGACAAAGTTTGAAGTTAAGAGGAAAGGACGGACTATCCAGAGACTACCCCACCCAGGGATCCATCCCATAATCAGTCATCAAACCCAGACATTGCATATGCCAGCAAGAGTTTGCTGACAGGACCCTGATATAACTATCTCATATAAGGCTATGCCAGTGCCTGGCAAATACAGAAGTGGATGCTCACAGTCATCTATAGGATAGAACACAGGGCCCCCAATGGAGAAGCTAGAGAAAGTACCTAAGGAGCTGAAGGGGTCTGCAACCC
>LR755128.1:669072-713441 GCA_902729485.2 Mus minutoides
TAGGGAACTTTTGGGATTGCATTTGAAATGTAAATTAAGGAAATATCTAATTTAAAAAAAGAAATAGTTGATGAATGACTTCATGGATAGACTATCTTAACACACACACACCATTTCGCTTTTTTTTTTTCAAATTTTTTATTAGATATTTTCTTAATTAACATTTCAAATGCTATCCCGAAAGTCCCCTCCCCACTCCCTCTCCCTGCTCCCCTGCCCACCCACTCCCACTTCTTGACCCTGGTGTTCCCCTGTATTGGGGCATATAAAGATTGCAGTACCAAGGGGCCTCTCCTCCCAATGATGGCCGACTAGGCCATCTTCTGCTACATATGGAGCTAGAGACATGAGTTCTGGGGGTTCTGGTTAGTTCATATTGTTGTACCTCTTCTAGGGTTGCAGACCCCTTCAGCTCCAGGGGCTCTATCTCTAGCTTCTCCAATGTGGGCCCCGTGCTCCCTCTTATGGATGACTGTGAGCATCCACTTCTGTGGGAGTCAGCTATATCAGGGTCCCTTCAGTAAACACTTGCTGTCCTATGCAATAGTGTCTGAGTTTAGTGGCTAATTATGGGATGAATCCCCGGTGGGTTAGTCTCTGTATGGTCCGTCCCTTCATCTTAGCTCTAAACTTTGTCTCTGTAACTCCTTTCATGGGTATTTTGTTTCCTATTCAAAGGAGGAATGAAGTATCCACATGCTGGTCTTCCTTCTTGATTTTCTACACACACCATTTCTTAAATGAATGTAACCTGTTCCCTGTGGGCTGTGAATGAAGACAATCACTCAAGTCAAATAGCTTTGACCATAGCAGGAAATCTGTATCCAAAAATCGTGCTTACAATTCATTCCTTGGTGCAGCAGAACTGTCATCTCTTAGCTTAGCTACTATGTACGTAAAATCCTTTGGTGGTGTGAGGGACATTCAAGTACAGCCTTATTACAATGAACTCCAATGTCTAAAAATTGTTCTTATTTTGGGTGTATACCACAGTAAGAGCCAAGATTTTAAGCTCTACTAAACACAAAACAAACAAACAAACAAAAAGACTTTATCTATTTATGTTCATTTAAAAAACTAATAGTGATATATTATTTTAAAATATCATACAGTTAGTATATTTGGAGTTATTTAAAATTTATATTGAGAAAAACATATGTATTGCTGTTTACAAGCATCTACATAAGTCTGCTCAATTGATTGTTGTTTTATATCAAGCAACTTTTATAATACTCATTTTATTGTTACAATATTTTATACATTTTAAAGAATATGATAAAATAAAAAATATCATTTTAGAATAGGAGAAAAAAAGCACTCAAACCAATATACTTCTATTTACTTTATATTATGCCCTAAATATTTACATCAGTTTACTCTGGTCTGAAGCTGTTGCATTTTTCAAAATATTTTTTTGCCAATTTTTATTCTGTAATTTTGTATTTGGATAGTTTAAAGATGATCTTATTTTCTTACTTTTCTATTTTCAAAAAGCTAGATGTAATGGTGCACATCTTTAATTTTAGCATGTGAGAGGTAAAGGCAGGAGGAGCTCCGTGGGTTCAGGGCCACCCTGGTCTATATAATTAGGTCTAGGCCATCCAGAACTACAAAGTGAGATCCTGATTCAAATAAAGATTTCAAGCACAGCCGTTACTCTACAGTGAGTTCATAGTGACCTCCATGAGGTCTTAGAAAAAAAACAGAGACATCTTCCTCTCTCACAGGGCATCTTATTCATGCACTCACATGTTTAGACATGCAATGCATTTGTCAAGAATTAGAAAAAGGCATTTTAGCTCGGTGTGGGTAAATAATTAAATCTAGGACAGAGATGAAGACGTTAGGAATGCCACATAAGACCTCCTGCAACTCCTCACTTACTTAGTCAGCATCCCACGTGAGCCATATGCTCATGTTCAGTTTCAACACTGAGCCCCGCCTACAGGGCAGAAGATGCTGTGTGCAGCAGTCTGTGCAGGTGCCTGATCTGCTGCTGCTGCTGCTGCTGCTGCTGCTACCTTTCCTGCCCAAACTGTTCCCACTTAGAGCCAAAGTCCACACTTTCCCCAACATTCTAAATTTCTGAAGAATGTGGTACAGATTATCTAAGAGACAAACAAAAGAACTAAAGGTGTTCCTATGACAGTAGCAAAGCAAGGTGTGCCTTCAGTGCAAATGTATTTGCATGTGTACATACATGCCTGCACACACACATATATATGAAGTTGTTTGGAAGTTATTCACCACTTGAGCATTGAAAAAAAATTGGTGTTGAAATAGTCATGATGTGACGTTATAAAACAATTTATCAGAACTTACTGGATTTACTGATGTTAATTTTAAGACCTAATGTATTTTAAGGTTTTGTTTTGTTTTGTTTTTAAAGATTTATTTATTTATTATATATAAGTACACTGTAGCTGTCTTCAGACATACCAGAAGAGGGAGTCAGATCTCATTACGGATGGTTGCAAGCTACCATGTGGTTGCTGAGATTTGAACTCAGGACCTTTGGAAGAGCAGTCAGTGCTTATAACTGCCGAGCCATTTCTCCAGCCCAAGATTTTTTTTTTTAAAACTGCAAACATGGGTGCTTTAAGTGTTAAAAACTCTAAACTTTTTTTTTTTGTTGTTTTTTTTTTTTTTTTTCGAGACAGGGTTTCTCTGTATAGTCCTGGCTGGCCTGGAACTCACTTTGTAGACCAGGCTGACCTCAAACTCAGAAATACGCCTGTCTCTGCCTCCCAAGTGCTAGGATTAAAGGCATGCGCCACACCGCCCAGCCAAACTCGAAGCTTTTAATTTGACTTTTGTGAGGTTAGTTCTAGAATTTCTACTGCTCTTCCATTACAACCACATAGAGTTCATCAGGCAATTCCACTTATGTATTACATATTTTAACATGTCTCAAGCAGAGGATACATTTCTGACTCCTTCTATGAAGCCATAAAGCATTTCACATCTCACTTTCAACAGATACCAAAATAGCTCTTAAAGTTAATTATACTTAGAGTTGGGGTTTTGTGCCAAACACCCAATGTCTAACCATTAATTATTATTTTCCAAGAATTGAAAGTACAGTAGAAGCTGTTAAGTACATGTTAAAACCTGGTCTCTGCCCCAAGGCTTACCCTATAAAACCAAATCAATTTAGATTATACAGTACATCAAATTAAAAACAAGGCTCAACTTGAAAGGCACAAAGTTCATGGACCTTTCTGTAAATCCCTAAGGAGTCACAAGTCTCACCAGAGCTTGTTGGTATGAAGGTAGAATTTTGTGTTTCTGTTTAAATCTTCTAACAATCCCACTGCTCCTGTTCTAGGATAGAATACTGACATCAAGAGAAACAGGAAACAGCTGTCCCACTCCGGGTACAAAGAAATAAAGTCAGCATACAAATCCCGTGTATCCAACTATATTGTAGTACTGTTCTATTCACAACACCTAAGATGCAGTCTCAACCTCCAAACACATCAACAGATGAGTAGACAAAAAGAAAAAAATGAGCAGTATATGCACAAAATGGAGAATTATCCATCCATAAAGAAGAAAGATTGTCATTTGCAGCAAAATGCATAGATGGATCTGGAGGATATAATGTTAAGCAAAATAAACTAATTACAGAGTGACATGTATCACACATTATCATTTGTGGAAACTTTAAAATAAAATTAAAGTTGGGCCTACAAAATGCCCCAGTGCTGTTCAAGTCTGATGACCCAGAGCCCACAATGCAAAAAGGAACCACCTCTCTAAACTTGTCCCCTAAATAAATATGAGTATGCACACCCGCACACACACACACACACACACACACACACACACACATGCACATTAATAATAACACTTAAAATACTTTTAAAAATATTTAAGTTAACCTGAAAGTATAACATTTCCAGGGACTACAAAGGGTGCGGGGGTGAGGAGAGGGGAGGGGAGGGCAGATGGGGGCTGGGTATGGTCACAGTGAGTGCTACAGTCATTTATGGAAAAATCATAGTTTATCCTATTAAATTTTACAATTAATATGTTTTAATACAACAGAGCTGAGTCTTATGGTATGTACCTATAATCCCTGGCTCAGAGTAATGTTATTAGTATTTATAGAAACAGAACTTGTTAAAAATAAACAAAGACCTAACAACAAAAACACCTAATTATTAACAAAAACACCTGGTTATTTGGATCAGAGAAGAAAATCGTTGAAACTTCCTTAGGGCCTCCAGTGAATTATTAATCTTGCTGAATTGCAGATAAAATTATTTTCTGTCACAATGCTTATTTTTCCAGTGTTCAGTACATTTACTGAACACCTAATGGAGTCATAATTATTGTTGATTATTGCCATAGACTCTTCATTGAACCTATTGCCAGAACATAAAAGCCTATTACTAATTGAATTATTTTAGATAAGCAAATGGATTTCAAAAGAAAATCAATCCTTGTTTCTCGTAAGTTGATTATTGAGAAACAATACACAAGCACCACACGATGATTTTAAAAACACCCTTCTGCAGGCTGGATAGCTTGTTCAGTGATTAAGAATCTAATCTGTTCTTCCAAAGGCCTGGAGTTCAGTTCCCAGCACCTATGTCACGTGGCTTACAAATGCATGCATCTTCAGCTCTTAGGTTTTTGAAAGCTCTTTTCTGGCCTCTGTGGACCCCTCCCCCCATACACACACAAAATACATACATACATACACAAAGCATAAAACAACCTTTCATTAAGTGTATTATACAAAGAACTCCAGACCTTTGGAAGAACAGATTAGGATCTTAATCACCGAACAAGCTTGCCATATAACAAGTGAGGATTCACTTTCTGGTACACAGATACTATGGTCCAGCTGAGTCGTTACATATACATGGGTAAAGGCACAAGGGCTCTCCCTGAGGTCTCCTTATAGAGGCGCTAATCTCATTTGTGGTCAGATTACTTTAATCATCTCAGAAACTTCACCTCCTAAGACTATGGTTTAGGGGCTTAGGGTCTCAGCACACAAATTTTGAAGGAATACAACATTCAGATCATAGATGAGAGAATATATGAATAGTTCATTGAATTAAATTATTACCAAAATGTAATTTTGTTATTTAACAAAAGTAATAAAATGCTGCCCATCTGTAGATAGAAGAAAAAAGTAAAAGTAAAAATTTAAAATAATTATAATTAATAAAAGTTTAAATACATATAAAATATAACTGAGAAGGGCACAGTGGAAGTAATATATTCTAATACTGCTATGGTAGATTAATAGAAACTACCAATAATTATTTTCATTCAATGGTTAAGGCTTTGAGAATTAATTCTAAGAATAGGCACCAAAAGAAGGTAATTAATCAGTTTTCCTCCTCTGTGATAGTAGAAATAATAAGCTTATAAAGAGGCAAGTTCTAATTATTCATTATTAATTTTTTAGATAAGATACAAAGTAACGGATTTTATTATGTCAGCTTCATACACATGGAAAGGTTTCCTTCAGCTTCTAGTTATATAGGTTCCAGCTTATAGTCACTGGTTCTAATGGCACCAGAAAGCTATGTGAGAAAGGAGATCTGCTCACCTTGTGGGGACTGGGAAGACGAGAGACTCCCATGACCCCTCTGAGGGTATCAATGACCTGACTTTCTTCCTCCATTTTCTACTTCTTTTTAATTGTTTCTATTTAGCAATTTCTGTTTGTTTTTTGAGACAAGATCTCATACAGTTATGATTAGCCTCAAACTCACTATGAAAAACTCTGAACTCTTGATTCTCTTGTCTCTATAGTAATTCCTCCCAAAGTACTTGGATTACTGGGTGGACCAACCACGCCCAGCTTCCACTTCTTACAAGTTCTTACACCTTGCAGTAGCCCCACAAACTAGGGTCCAAGCCATTAAAAAAAATAAGTGCTTTTATGGTACATCTTATAGTTAAATGTTCATAATCTATATGTGCATATTTAGAAATGAAATGCTTGTTATTTATAATGAAAAGTTAGAACCAGCTACTAACAAAAGACTCATTGGATGAATTAGGAAACCCCATTCAGAAGATAGTAAGATAATATACAGTTTTTAAGGATATAGAACACATACTATGGCTAAAAACAATCCAGTTATGTGTTTTAAGAAAAAAAAATGGGAAAAAGCAGAAGAAAGTGCTTTTATTGAAACTAAGTGTGAAATATAAATAAATGCTCCCCTAAAATTAAAAAAGCTAAAAAGAAAATCATGACAAACTATGATTATGTACTTATAGATGTATGGGTTGCTCAAGTGCTGGTGTTTCTCTGACATGCAAGTTTTCCATTTACAAGAATAACAAAGGAATGGTTTTGAGGTTGAATCAATTTACAAGTAGCCCATTTCTACTCTTTTTTCATTTCCTCTATGGGTCTACTGAATTAGGCAGCTCTAAACTGTAAGGACTAAAAAAGACCCAATTGGAAGCATTCAACACAAAATAGTACTGTGATGGTTTGCCCAGGAAGTGGCACTATTAGGAGGTGTGGTGTGGCCTTGTTGGAGTAGGCGTGTCACTGTGGGTGTAGGCTTTAAGACCCTCACCCTAGCTGCCCGGAAGTCAGTCTTCCACTAGCAGCCTTCAGATGAAAATATAGAACTCTCAGCTTTGCCTGCAGCAGGACTGCCTGGATGCTTCCACATTCCTGCCTTGATGATACTGGACTGAACCTGTGAACCTGTAAACCAGCCCCAATTAAATGTTGTCCTTATAAGACTTGCTTTGTTCATGGTGTCTTCTCACAGCAGTAAAACCCTAACTAAGATAACCACCAAACATCCACATCATAGTCATTACCAGTCCCCTGAGCAGAAAACTCCTGATCTAGCCCCTCCTACCCAGGCATAGTTAGAATCACATTGTTAATTCTACTTTGCAATGTAATTTCATAGCTTAGATTTTGTTTTTTATAAGTAAAATCAAGAAAGAGCAACTCTACAGGCCTATCTCTTTTTTTCTTAAATATCAAAATGCACCCTCACACAGTTCTATGCTGGGACTACTTTGTGTCTACTCACCATAGCTCCTGGTGAGCTTCCCTCGCTTCCTTTCCTTCTTTCCTGATAGTGTTTTGCAGTGTAGCCAAGGCTAGCCCCAAACTTGTGAACTTATCTCAATCATTAAAGAGCTAGTAATAAATAACACAGACCCTTCTTCTCTTTCCTCCCCTGACTTCTTTTCTCCCCTCTTCTTCTCCTGCTTTTCTTTCTTCCCTCCCCTCTCCTTTTTTCCTCTTTGCCTGCATTTCCTTCTGAAACAGCTTGTGGTGGTTTGAATATGCTTGGCCCAGGGAGTGGCACTATTGGGAGGTGTGGCCTTGTTGGAGGAAGTGTGTCACTTTTGGCAGCTTTGAGACCCTTTTCCTAACTCCCTGGTAGCTAGTCTTCTCCTGTTTGTCTTCAGATGAAGATGAACTCTCAGCATCTCCAGCACCATGCCTGCCTGGAGGCCGCCATGCTTTTGCCATGGTGATAATGGACTGAGCCTCTGTACCTGCAAGCCAGATCCAGTTAACTGTTGTCCTTGATAGGAGTTGCCTTGGCCGTGATGGCCCCCTCAGCAATGGAAGCCTAAGACAGTCTTGCTGCATTGTTCAGGCTGGCCTTGAACCCACTGTGTAGCCCAAACAAACCTTACACTTCCCAAGCAGTTGGGATTACAGGCATGTGCCTTGGATCCAGCATTTATCATTCTTAAGATTTCAAGGCACTGTCTTATTTAAAAAATGCTAACATTAGAAAGAAAAGTTTGTTTGGCCACTCTGGGTCTAGCAATGCCAAAGGATTTCCTCCACTGCATGCTTAAAGTAAAACATTGCTGCTATCTGAACGGAGAACAGCAAAGCTTATGGGTTTTTTTGGGTTTTGTTGTTGTTTTTGTTTTTTAGGTAAAGGGGCAAAAGAAAATCTAAACTAGGCATGAGAAAATTCTCAAATATAAGGTGAAGCCTGAGTTTTACCTCTCCTTTTTACAAGCCAATCCAGGTTAGATGATCACAAACAGAAATTCAGGAGTGGAAAATACAGTTCTGTGATATAAAACATTTAGTATGTATAAGATCCTGAGTTCCATTTGCAGCACCACAAAAATGAAAAACTAAAATGGTAAAAAAAATAATAATAATAATAATAAAAGCCCTCCCTAGTGCAAAGAGCTATATTATTAGTTAGGTTATTATAAGAAGTCATCTGGTATCTAGTCTATCTGCAGACAGCAACAGTGACATAAGCAGACAGCTGGAGATACATGCCAGACTGGAACCATGTCTGTCTGACTCTTGAGTACACACTGGATTCCCATTCTCTGAGCTACACCTGCCAGACTGGAAGGCCCTGGTGCTTCAGTCATGAATGAGTACATCCTGTTCAGGGCTTTCAGGCCTTTGGAAGCAGGCCTTTGGTTCCACCCTGCAGTGCTGGCACAGAACCAAGCCTGGGCTGACTTCCCTCCCCTGCTTACCCGGCACTGCCTTTCCAGTACCATCCGGCTTTAAGCCAGCATCTCAAGTTATATACATACAACACCAGCAGCCTGAAAGTGGTAATACTCTGCCGATGCTACAGTTGGAGATTCCCCCTCCCACCCCTTTCTCTAAGTCATTCCTGTTTTCACTTGTTTCTATTCTACTCTATAGTCTAAAAAGGGTCTGTAAGTCAAGTAGAGAAGCTAACCTAAAGATCAGTTTGTCCTGTTGACTATGGTTATAAACTAGGAACATGTGAGGTTCTTAGTAACTTTTAATTTTGTTAAAACAAATTATCCAATTAGTGACATGACAAAGACATCTCATGGAAGGCCTAGACCTTTCCATGGGCCTTGAACCACTACCCTGAGCTACTTTTCATCACCCTGTTATAATAGGTCAACCTCAACCTGGTTTCCTAGATTGATTTGACTTTAAACCTTCAAGCCTTAATCACTATTGTCAGTAGTTTGTTCTAAGTTTTGAAAGCAAAAAGGAACTTAGAAAGGGAAAACTTCACCTTTTATCCACTTCTCGGAAGAGAGAGAATATAGGAGAAATGCTGAGGTTCCATTTTTTTCTTATAAGTCACTAAAATAGATGTCCTAGCTAACAGGGGACATGAGCAAACTCCTACCAAAGAAAGACAAAACAAACAAACAAACAAACAAACAAAAACGACTTTAAACAGGTCCATTTTCCCAGTACTCATGTCCTCAGATGTCCTGGGCATGGGGGTAGGGGTGGGGAGTGGCAGAGCAGGGCTTTGGTGCTCCACAGTGGAGCACTGTTATACTGTTGGGACATATTTAATGAGGATACCAAACAGTTAAAGATACATGTCAGAAGGAGGAGAGTGGTAGCTTAGAGTTTTACATTTTATTTAGCACATACAGGGCACATGTCATGGTGCTTTAGAGGTGGAAGTTAGAGGAGAACTTATAGGTGTTGATTTTCTCCTTCCACCCTTGAAACCCAGAGAGCAAACTCAAGTCATCAGGAATGGCAGTAGGTGCTTTTATCCACTGAGTCACCTCATTTTTTTAATTCATTATTTTACATCCATGGATGTAAATCTACATGCAAATATGAAAGCAAGTAACATCTAAGTTTACATATAAAATATAAAAATTTGTAGCAAATAGACCTGCACTATTGCTTTAAACACTAAAGAAAGTTATTTAAAGGGAATTATAAATGGAAACTCTGGTCCTTAGGAAAGAATGAAGAACACCAGAAGTAACAAATATCTGGATAAATCAGTATGGTTTCTGTTGGCCATAGCCTCTTAATTTCCTTATAAATTATTTATTTAAAACTAAGGTTACATATAGCATTGCCATAGGCCATCTATTATGGTAAAGGTCTTATGTAAAAGACAAGCCCCAGGTTCACAGTTTCCTATATGATATTTATCTTACAGTATGGTTGAAATCTGGTTATTTTCCTTCTGTCTATTCTAGCCTGTCCTTACCATGATAGTCTTCTTTTGAAGACAGGCTGGGTAGGTTTTTGGATGAAGAATGGAATCTTTAAAAACAGGATCTATATGGCTGGGAGGAGCATGAAAGGAAAAAAGCTTGTGGTTAGGGGTCCCCATGGTAAAACCTTGGTTTATAGTAATAGCCTAAGAACCTATCCTAGATTTGGCAGAAGGGGAGAAATAAGATGTGCATAGTCTACCTCTCTGCTCCCTAAGCTTTCCATCTACAGCAATTGCTAACCTTTTAGGGAATCGGCAGGACGCCTCTGACTTAGGTAGGGTTTGTCATTCATCTACAGTCCACACTAGAGGTGAACAAATGGCAGTTGGATCTGGGAAATTCTCAGGGAATTCACAGGTAGAGCTTCAAGACCAACCCACGAATGGAGGAATGAACTGGGAGGGTTGCCACATCACCTTCCTGAATCATAAATTCCTAAAGACTGAGGATGATGAGAATTCTGGGTGGAGAGAAATGACTATTTCAGGTGCTAAAGTTTTTGGTGGACACTGAGTGCCCTGGTATTTGGCTAAAGAAGACACAAGGAGAGAAGAAGGGTGTTGCAAGCCTCAAAATAAACAAAAACAAAAAACAAAAACAACAAAAAAGGGACTGTTTTTGCATAAGTAGGGAAAGAAAGATCTAAAGGCAGCAAGAACATTTCTTGGGTTGCTTCTGTGTTTGCCAGCCTCCAAAATTCCATTTAGCTTGCTGAACAAAAAGAACTACTGTTAGCAAGGCCTGCCCAGGTATCTGAGAATCCTTCATTTCTTTTCTTCCCTCATTACTTATATCCACTAATTAAGTCCAGATTTATTCCAGAATCACATTATATATGTATAAGAGAAGCTAGGCTAGAGGAGGGCCTCATATTCTACATTGTGACAGGATAGATTAGTCTAAAGTTCTTAATAGAAACCTGAATTATCAGCACTTGGGAGACAAAGGCAGGCAGATCTCTGTGACTTTGAGGCCAGCCTGGTCTACAAAGAGAGTTCTAAGACAGCCAAGGCTATACAGAAAGACCATCCTCCCCCCCCCCAAAAAAAAAACCCAAAACCCAAACCAATAAATAAATAAATAAATAAATAAATAAACCCCCCAGTTGTTGACTTAGTGTTTGGGATACTGCAGGCAGACATATAGAACTCCAATTTCTGATAGCTTTGTAGCTTCTTCAAGGGAGGCCTTTACATGCACCTCCACCCCACCACCCTCCTTCCAAGGATCTAGCAACTTCTTCAACAGAAAGAAGACAAGGTGAATGTTACCAGGTCCAGAACACCAAAATGCAAGTGGCACTTGTCAGTGATGGGAGGGAAGTAGAGATTACCTATCTACCCATGAGGAATTAAAATCAGTTTTCTGTGTGAGAAGGATTCTCAGGCTCAGACCCTTGCACAGGAAGGGAGCAGTGAGATGAAAATGGTCCTGAAGAGTGCTTTTCTTAACCTGAGTGGCTTTTCTGTAGGCAGAGAAGTATTCACTGGTCTCCAGGAAGTAAGGGACCTCCTAAACTGATACCAAGCAGACAGGTATCTCTGTGTCACCAAAGCTCAGGACCTGTCTGTCAGGTCTTGGTCAAGGGCTAATCCAAGAGTTAAGAAAACACTGTGAGAGCAAGAAAAGCCTGCTTATCACCATCAATGTTTGCTGAATTCCTCCTAAGAGTTGGTTGTCCAGTTCAGTTGGGCCTGAGCATCTCAGCAATCTCTTTCAAGTCTATGTGCATCAGCCCCAACAGGGGTCAGTGAAGCCTGGGGTCATCTCGTTTACCCAGATCTCTCACACTTCCATTGAAATCATAGGGATACTAATGTTCGAAAAACATCCATTTATTTATGGGATTTTTACAAAACAATTTATATATAGCCTAGACTGACCTCAAATTCACAATCCTTCTCACCAGTCAGACTGATGCGACTCTTTCTCTTGTGTGCAGGGATTACAGGCATGCACCAGTTTAGGTTATGAGTTTTGCATCTCAGTACAGTCCCTTCCATGGAAATCTTGACTCTTAGACTCCCATTTTGCCCGTTAGGAACCATCATTTCCTCATCCCAACCTTAAGAAAGCCTTTTTTTTTTTTTTTTTTTTTTTTTGTCCAGGAGGTGCTGTTGCCTCTGTCAAACAGCTAGCCCTAGATAAAGAATGGTGATTTGAGTGAGGAGACCACAGAATAGAAATAAGTTCTGAGTATGAGTTTCTCCTATTAGATAGGTAAGGATGTTTAGCTTCTGCAAGTAGAAAAGTCCGGGAAGGTCTTCCTGTCAGTCATGAGCTTGCTCTTGTGTATGAACAGAGGGATGCTTTTTCTCAGGCGCTCTCTCTCTCTCTCTCTCTCTCTCTCTCTCTCTCTCTCTCTCTCTCTCTCTCTCTCTCTCTGTGTGTGTGTGTGTGTGTGTGTGTGAGATGGTGAATGGACAGCTAACTCTTGGGTGTGGTAAAATCCTTTAAGGGGAGTCCTTGAGAAGGATCTGCAGCAAAGGTGGAGGCAACTCCTTCGCATCTCTAACTTCCCCATTCTCAGGAAAGGCTTGCTCACATATTAACGAAGAGACCTTCAGTGAATAAGAAGGTTCCAGAGTGAGAGAGAGCAAGCTCCAATGTGTGGTCCAACAGGGATGTCCTGGACATCTCTTGGCCCTTTCCAAAACTTTAGGGTCCAGTGTGGCAGGAAATGTCCCACCCAGTCTCCGGCAAGTCACCTCGAAGAGGAGGAGCCAGGTAGGTCTTGGCAGCTTCAGGAAGGGCCGTCAGCCACGGAGCTTCGGGACCGGGCGGGAGGAGAAGCACTAGGGCCCACGCTTTCCACGGTTCCGGGAGCGAGGAGGAGCGCCACGCAGTGTCACGCTCCTCACGGTGAGGACTCGGTGCCCCGCGGCTAGGCGGGCGGGCCGTCACTGCCCGCCCGTCGCTCGCCTCCCCGCCCCCCGGCTTCCTGCGGAGGCCGCGGCCGCCATGTTGTTGTGGGGCTGAGGCGGCGCCGGCGGAGAGCCCAGCGACCGTGACAGGCTGCGCAACAGGTTCGCTGCGGCCGGCCTGACGACTGACCCGGCGGCGGCGGCCGCTGCACGGCGGGGTCTTCCCGGAGCCTGGCCGCGCCCGCGCGCCGGTGCTGAGGAGCGCGCGGGGTCGCGCCGGGACGTGCGCGAGGCGCCAGGTGGGTGAAGCCGCCCGTCGTCTCGGCCGAGGGGCGCGGGGCAGGTGCGGCGGCCGCCGCCGCCCCCGGGGTTCCACGGACCCGGCAGAGGGGGCTGCGCGCCGCGCACCGCCGGGTTCAGTTCTCGGAAGCGCGTGCGGCCCCCGCCCTAGGCCCTGGCCGCGCCGGGCGGAAACCTCCGGCCCCGGGATTCCTGCCTCCGCTGCGGGGCCGGCGGGCCGCTCCTCTCAGAGGCCGGGAAGCCGGGGCCCCTTGCCGCGGCCTCGCTTGGCAGGTGACGGCCTCCGCCTATCTGCTGGTGGCGACCCGGTTCTCCGGCTTTCCTTAGGGGCATCTGGGCTGGGTGCGCGTTGCCTTGGGGACATATTTTTATTTTGGCTTAGTTGATTTTTCTTTTCTTTCTTTCTTTTTCCTCCTTGGTCAGGGTTGCTGCAGAGTGTCAGGTGAGCCGCATCCCGGTGCGTCAAAGTAGCAGGAGTCATGAGAGGACAGTGGGCGGATGCTTGGCGTCCACTGCTCGCGTTATAACAGCTAAAGTTGAGAAATGTTAAGCGCTGACTTCTGCATTATGCACTTCCAGGGTACATATAGGAAGCACAGCGAAGAGTCTCTGTAGCCAGAGTAAAGTTCATTGCTTATTTAAGGGAGAAGAGGCGCCTGCAAGTGCATAGTGAATAGGTAAACTGAGGCTGCAGGTTTCATTCTGCAGAAAGACACTGTTTGCTTGTATTGGTCATGCTCTGGGTTATTCATTGGTTGCCCGTGGCAAATACACTCATTTGAAACTTGGATTCATAACGAATAGAAATATTTTGGATAGACCCAGCTACTTTACAGTAGGAATTCAAGTTGACACAGAAATTACTGCTTTACTACGTGCTTCTTGTCTGTTTCACGGCGTTTCCTACTTACTCAGGGGACGCAAGGTGTCACTTGGAATTTTGTGTTGTTAGCTTATTTTATATAGTACAGACTGGAGGCCAGGCCTCTGAGAAATCGCTAACTTCCTTTTGACGGTTTGCTGTATTGTCAGCCAGTGCTAAAACCTAAAAGCAGTCTAAAAACATTGCCTACAACATTTATACAAGTTGATGGGAGGCCTGCAGAATTCAGTTATGTGCTTGCCTTCACGTTGGCGATTATTCCTATGACTGATGTGTTGCTGCCGTTCCAAGTAATACTGATAATCATTTAACGAAGTTTTAAAAAATGTCATTGTTCAACATATCTAAAGGCTCAAATCCCAATTTCTCCTGAGTGTGAAGAGATATGTATGTTCAGGGGATTGGATTTGTACTTTAAAAATGCATTTTTACAAAAACAGAGTAACACACACCCTTTCCCAAACTTAGAGAAATTTTCAAGATTTTCTTTATTTTGGTCATTTTATCCTATACAAAGTGGACATTTTCTTATATAATCTTAGAATTTTTAGAGGGGTGTGTGTGTGTGTGTGTGTGTGTGTGTATTAAGGAGTAAAATGGCCATTTTACATATTCTCAGCATGCTCTCTGCCACCAGGGGCATGAAAACTCAAGATACTTAGTTTTGATTCATCTTCAATATAGAGTTTCACAGAGTTCCATCCTTCTGATAAAAAAATATGTACTGTGCATCACCCAGTAAACTTCCTTTAGTATCACAGTCTATCTATCTCCCATGGTGGTCATTTATAGAGCACTTACTAATATTATATTATGTATATATATAAAATATACAGTGTTTTATATACTTATTTAAAGCACATGAAGGCCTTGTAAGGAATGTCCTCCCATCAGATAGATAAGTAAAATGTTAGCTTTTAACTGACTGCTCTAGATCTCGGAGCTAGTAAGAACAAGTGTCTTGTTTCAGTTTAGAATTCTTTTAACTTCAGCACCTAAGCTCTTTCTGCAATTGCATAGTTCTAAAGCTGAACATACATCTAAAATGTATTTATATTTGGCTCTTTTTTGTTGTTTGTACCATCTTACAATGGTTGCACATTGACAAATCCTCTGGGGTAAAATGTGCATGTAGGTATTCTTGAGAAAGAGAAACTGAATAGGGCTTAAAGGACATGAGGCACAGAGGAAATTGGGGGAGGAAACTGAACAGAAATAGGACAGTGAATAGACCGAGAAATAATGTATTTTCATAACTCTAAGAGTGCAACGTATTTCATTTGCAGCGTTTTGAGAGGTTCAATTAAAGGGCAATTTCAAAGCCATATGAAGACACTAAATAATGTTGTTATATACTGTATAGCCATATCAAGACACTGAATAACTCTGTTATATACTATACAGCTATTCAACTGTGATTATGGCAGACACTCAGGGAGCTACTACCAGATGGAAGACACTTAATATGTTGTATTTAACCACCTGTCTTATATTTTCTGAATCCTTTTTATTGTCAATGCATATTCACTTGAGGAAAGGTCTGGTTTAATAAAAATTGAGTACATATTTACAACTCTGTTGGATAAATGTATAGGCTCTCTAGTTAGACCTCCTACCTCAGCTCCAGCTTCAAATAGTTGTATGACCTTAAGCAAGTTTTTTTAATTCTCCAATTTCTGTTTCTTCTTCATCTTTAAAACAGGGATAATGATAGTCCCCATTTTATAGTGTTGTATGTAATATAAATTGCTTACTGACTGTGCTAGCATAAGTGCCCAGTAAATGTTACCTGCCATCATTCCAACCCGCTTCCTTCAATGAGAAATCTCAAGCTAATTAGTCTGTCATCCTCTGTGTTGCTGTCTCTCTTAGGTTTGTGATTTATTCTAATTACTGTAGAAAATAGCTTTTTCTTTTGGTGTTCAGTTTTTAATCAACATCAAAATGAGCCATATGAGAAGGCTAAAAAATGGATCACAAGGTCTGACCTTCAGTTCAGACTAAGAGTCTTCCTCTGTAGTTCCTTCATTTCTACTACTTTGGATCATCACTTCAGTGCCTTTGGATTCAGATAGTTAAATTCTTTGCAGCGAGAAGTGGACTTAACTTGGAAGAGGCTAGTATTGTGAGAGAATAGACGTGAGAGATCTAAATAGACAAGGCTTTGTACTGGTCAGTAGGACAGAAACAGCCTTTGCTTTGCCATTTTCTTTCTGTGTTCTCTGTCCTCCTTTCTTGGTCTTCCATCTAATATGTTTTTGTGCATTTGTAAAATGACTGCTTTAATATAAGAACTGGGTAGGACAAGTTAATACGTTTCGTAATTTATGTAATATTTGGGGCATTGCTTTTTAGTATTCATGAAATAATCCTTAGGGATTATAGGTAATTACCTCAAAGATTAGTGACAATTTCCCGTTGGTTACTTTTCTTGTTTGTATGACAAAATATTTGACAAGAAGCAGCTTGAGGAACATTTTGACACATGGTTTGAGGGTACAGTCCACAGCAAGAGAATGAGACAGGTAGTCACTACGCATCTGCAGTCAGGAAGCAGAGATGGATACCGTCTCCTAGCTGTCACCTTTGTGTGAAGTCCGTGGAATAGCAGTCCACATTCAGGGTGAGTCTTCCTACTTCAGTTAATCCAATCTAGACAATCCTGCATAGGCATGTCCAGAGGCTTTCCTCCTAGGTTGCTGTAGATTTTGTCAAGTTAACCTTCAGTATTAATATCATATTTGCCAAGAATGGCGTGGGCCACTTAGGAATACCAAGCAGTATTACTTCTTTAAACCATTTTTTATTAGCATCTGAAAATCCAAGTGGTAGAAGGGAAAATTTCTCCCCTTTCGGGTTTCCCATTGCTGCGGAGCCTCCCCACCTGTATTGAGCTTCCCTCGCCCTCCCCCTTAATCCCAGTGATTCTGACTTAAGACCGACGCGTTCCAACATACTGATTCCTACAGGGTTGCACGGGTTCACAGAACTGAGTAGTGTGGGATGGTTGAGGTGTAAAGAGCCTCTGGATTAGATTTGGGCAGCTGTAAGTCTTTTTGGTAGTACTCCCCTGAAGCTGATCTTCCGAGTTGACTTAGCATGCTGAGTACCTGATAGTGCAGCTCAGTCTTGCATCACTCTCAGATCGCCTCTTCACCTACTGCAACTGTTCTTTATCTTTGTCTTCTCCGCATTCCACATCAGCTTTCTTTTCTTTATTCCCAGCCTCTGGCTTCTGTCTTTGAAAACTAAGGACAAAAGAAGTTACTCATAATTCATAGCATAGACTTCATTCTTTCATTTCATTTCATAAATACTGCATGTTTTCTTGCAAGAAATGTATAATATATTACTTATATAACCAGTGAATAAAATACACAAACCCTGTCTTGCCATAGGGGCACTTAAATTCAGGAAAAGAGAATAAAGACAATAAAATATCTTGAACTTAGAAATTACCAAGTACTATGGAGAAAATTAAGACAGAAAATATGGGTGTGTATATGTGTGGAGTAATTGGAAGAAGTAAATTTGCTATCCTCAAAATTATCAATAAACTCCAACACCCTTCCCCTCTCAAAAAATCCATAGTGTACATTTATAAGTAAATACATAGTAGCCTTAATGTAAGTAAGTTATTCATATTTTAGGATACCATATTTAAGGTGGTTTTATTATTATTGTTATTGCATATTTGTTTGTACCTAGCAGACCTCTTGATATTTCTTATTATTGAAATTATTTAAAAACCTTCCCTGACACAGTTTATGCTTAAAGCAGAAATTTGCCAAATTGTTTAGAATGGGCACTCAATTTGGTTTTCCCTAAAAGTACTATATTGTTTGGTTTAAGATTTTATTGACTTTTTATGTGTACTATTTATTATTATGAATAATAAATGTTCTGTGTAGAAAATTGGGGCACTAAACGGAAATACAAAGAACATGATACTTTTTTGATATAGCCATTGCTCATGTTTTGATAGAGCTCCTCCTAAAACATTGTCTCTACAGATAATGCGCCTTGCACCTGCTATATTGTTATAAGTTAATTTTTTGTTGTTGTTGTTGTTGTTGCTGTGCTACCCCAAGCATGTTAGGCAAGTGCTTTGCCATTGAACTACATGCCCAGTTCCTGTTCTGTGATTTTTTTTCTTCTTAGCTTACTAATATTTATCAAAGCCTGACTCTATTTTTACTATGTACTTATTCCCAGTACACTTTTATTGGTGAATAATATGCCCTTACTACTGAATATTAGTAATAATGTCTAACATTTATAGAGCAGTAGTTTTTTGTTTTTGTTTTTGTTTTTAGATTTATTTATTTATTATATGTAAGTACACTGTAGCTGTTTCAGACACTCCAGAAGAGGGCATCAGATTTCCTTACGGATGGTTGTGAGCCACCATGTGGTTGCTGGGATTTGAACTTGGGACCTTCGGAAGAGCATTTGGTGCTCTTAACCACTGAGCCATCTCGCCAGCCCAGAGCAGTAGTTTTATCTTAGTTATTTTGCAGATACTTTACATAAATTCATTTAGTCTTTAGCCTCTTTATCAGAACTATATAGTTGAGGAATTTGAGCAAGTATAATAAGTTCCTCCTCAGCGTCACCCAACCAGTAAGTGAGAGACCTAGGGTATAAATTTGACTTTGATCATCTACTTATAATCACTATCTTGTATGGCTTCTGTAGATTAAGGTAGTCTGTAACCTTTCTTTGATGTCATGCTGTAGCTCGCATCCCTGTACCTGTGTTTGTGTTCATGATGATGAGCATTTCCCCAGGATAGATTTCAAGTGGTAGACATTGGATCAAAAGGGATGGACACATCTTGTTTTTAGGTTATATTAAAGGCAGGCTTACTGGGAAGCTGCTTTCTGGTGGGCAAGTTCACTAGACCCAAGGACCAAGGCCAGAGAAGTCACCTGGGGAAAGTGGGGTAGGGGAGGGAGAGAGAAAGGGAGAAAGGGAGCATGTACAGAGAGAGAAGAGCATACAGATACTTCTTAATGTCCATGTAAACATAGTATCAGATTACCTTACAGCAAAATTCATTAGTATCAATGTGTGAATGAAACCCGTCTTATTTCCTAACATCCTTGAAAGCATTGCCTTTTAAAAATATGCTAACTTATTAAAACTACTTTTCTACTTCTAAGTGTTGGTATCAGATCATTCTTTTTCCATTTTTCTTGAAAAATGTTAATTTCTGCTTCTTCTCTATTTTATTGGCACATTCACTTTGTTTTGTTTTGTAGTTGTTTTGGGTTTTTTTTGTTTTGTTTTGTTCTTTTGTTCCTTTCTTTCCTCCTTCTCTCTCCTTCCCCTCCCCCCACCCCCCACCCTCCCCAATCTGTTGACAGAGTTTGATATAGCCCAGACTGGCCTCAAATGTACTATGTAGCCAAGGATAAAAGAGGTGAGAGAGACTTCTGCTCCCCCTACCTCCACCTCCTGAACACTGGGACTACAGGCATATATGCCACTGCCCCTGTTCTATGGGGTCTAGTTAGGGAACAATCCTGAAGCTTTGTGCATGGTGCAGTCATTCTACCAACTCAACCACATTACCAGCTCTTTCGATTGTTCTTAATAATTCATTGTATGTTAAGCATAGTGTATCTTCCATGTAGTTATACATTTTTCTAAGTTTGTTTTTTAGGTTTGTTTATGGATTTAAGAAAAATAATAATGATGGTAGTTAATGTCTCTATAGCATTTCTCAAGTACATATATGTTGTATATGCTAAATGTCCTTCATTTAATAACTCACTTAATTTTTGCAACATCCCGTAGGAGGTAGTGCTATTATTAGCTCCTTTGACAGACGTTGTCTTTTTTTTTTTTTTTTTTTGAGGCAGGGTCTCATGTGTAGCCCTGCTGGCCACCTGCCTCCCAAGTGCTAGGCTTAAACATGTGTGCCTTGACATCATCTTTTAAAGTCTAGATTTTTCCTCTGTGCTTTTGCCTATTTCTGTTCTCAGTCCTAAAAATCACCCCGTACCCAGTAACCTGCTGTCTGAAACCTATTGTTTAGTACTCGTTACTCAATTTAGAAGTCATTTCCTCTGAGATTATTCATCTAATAATGTTCTAGTTTCTCAAGGCAAAGTGAGCTACTCATCTGTTTTTCACTCCCACAGCACTTACATGGAAGTCTAAGTTTTGGTGCATTTTTCTGTTCCATTCCCTTTTCTTATACATTTAATGACTGGGCAAAAACACTGACTTGAATTAAAAGTGCTCATGGTGACTCTGGGTGGTGTCAAGAAGTGAAAGGCCAGGAGATGGCCTGGTTGATGAAGGGCTTGCTGCACAAGCTTGAATCCCCAGTGCCCACATAAAAGCTAAGTACTTGCGCGCACATATACATACATGTACATGCCTCCCCTATACCCCAGATAAACACAAAAGAAGCCCAGCACTTGGGAGGCAGGTAGATCTCTACAAGTCAAGGCCAGCAGGGCCACACAGCGAGATAAGGCAATGTCAAAGGAGTTCATAGCAGCACACTTCCTAGGTAAAAATTACCTTCCAAGTACAGCAAGCAGAAACCTGGACTGGGAAAGGACCACTGAAGCTGGTCTGAGAGCTAGTGGGAAAAACAGCAGAAGACCAGAGACTAAACCTGAGGGAAAACACAAATGGTGATTGTCATTATGTGTGCAGTGAGTGTTGAGAATGGTTTTGAGTATTACAAACCTTGCTTCTGGGAGAGCTTAAGGAGTAAGACCCTGCTTGCCCCAGTATGTGTTTGTGGGTACGGGTGTAGGGTGTTTTCTTTTTTGGTTTTGCAGGGATTGTTGTTGTTTGTTTTTCTTTTGTTCTGTTTGCTTTTAGAAAGGGTCTTACTGTGTTGCTCAGGTTTTTTTCAAACTTCTGGCTACAAGTTCCTCCCAGCCACACCCCTCTTGACACCTTCCTAATAGCTGGGATCCCTAGCACACACTGCTCCAGCCAACTGACCCAGTGTACTCCAGCACACTTTCTTATAGTGTTCAGAATATTGAATCTTCTAGAACATGGGTCTATTTATCTTCTGACTTGACCTTTTACTAACATAGTGAAGAACTTGGAGAGTCCTGACATCTTGCTAAAACTCTGAAGGGAAGTTTGGTGAACTCGAAGCCTTTATCAAAAGTCCCAGAGAAAATCCATGTGCTCTTGTCTTTGGAGCCTCTCCTCCAGTTTCCTAGGTCAGTGCTTTTGCATAGACCTCAGCTCTTTCTCACTGGCCTTGGTTATGCTTCTGATTTCTCTTTTGCTAACTGGAGTAAGAGACAGTCTACTCTTAACTTACTAGTTTAATTTTGAGATATACCAATGGCTGGTCTCGAAAGAGAGTGGTAAGTACTATCTTTATATTAACAATATAGCTTATATCATTTGATAGAAATACTTTTCCAAGTTTTTAAACTTTTTAAATTTAACTTTACTTCTCAGTAGGTAGCTTAATTTTGTTGTTGTTGTTGTTTTCATTTTTTTTTTTTTGAGACAGACCAAGAACTTGCCATATAGACCAGGCTAACCTTGAATTGCCATATAGGCTAACCTTGAATTGCCATATAGACCAGGCTAACCTTGAATTGCCATATAGGCTAACCTTGAATTGCCATATAGACCAGGCTAACCTTGAATTGCCATATAGACCAGGCTAACCTTGAATTGCCATATAGGCTAACCTTGAATTGCCATATAGGCTAACCTTGAATTGCCTTTCAAATGCTTGTATTCCAGGCCTGCACCACAACACCTGGCCAATATCTTTTGTTTTGTTTTGTTTTGTTTTGTTTTTCGAGACAGGGTTTCTCTGTGTAGCCCGGGCTGTCCTGGAACTCACTGTGTTGACCAGGCTGGCCTCAAACTCAGAAATCCACTTGCCTCTGCCTTCCAAGTGCTGGGATTAAAGGCGTGTGCCACCATGCCCAGCATATCTTTTTCTTTATGAAAGTAGTATATGCCAAATGCAGAAACTTAGTAAGATAAAAGTATATTCCAAGTCAATCTCCTAGTGACAGTCATTTTTAGAGTTCATTCCATGGGCATGTGTGCATGCCAGTATGTGTGTGTTAGTGTGTATGCCCAGCAGTTGAAATTGAGAACACAGATTTTGTTATTTAGGATTTAGGCGGTTAGCTTTGTAAGTGTAACAGTCTCATTAAGCCTGCATTTTCTTTTCTTTAAAAAGTAGAGATTTGCTAGGTATGGTGGTATACAAGTTTAATCCCAGCACTTGGGAAGCAGATCTTTATAGGTTCGAGGCCAGTCTGGTCTACACAGCAAGTTCCAGGACAGACAGACAATCAAGGCTAAATAAGAAAACCTGTATCCCCTTCCCAGCCCCCAGAAGGTAGATTTTTGGTTTTTCAAGACAGGGCTTCTCTGTGTGTAGCCTTGGCTCTACTGGATCTATGTAGACTAGGCTGGCCTTGAACTCACAGAGATCCATCTGCCTCTGCCTCCCTAGTGCTGGGATTAAAACCATTCATCACCATCACCTGGTTAAAAGGTAGATATTTTATATAATATTTATGCTTAGGGCTATAAAGATGAAGAGGTAATATATAGTTAATATCAGCCTTATCTTAGTGAGGATCTACTGCTCTGAACTGCTTAGAATGAGGGAGCAGACTGGAGCAATTGCATATTCTCTTTTATGAAATAATTATAATTTAATTAAAATTTTTGTTTTTAACATTTATAAGTGGCTTTTGAAACTGTTTAGTGAACTCTCTTTTAAAATGTAATCAAGACAAGTCCTAAAAGTTGATTTATCTTGGGCTAGCCTCAAGAATGGTGAATATATGTGAACCTAAGACTCTAGTATCTTGAAATGGTGGCATCACTGATAACAAGGTAACCATGGTAACATGTAAAAACATGTACTATAGGGTTTGGCACCTTCATCATATTTCTAAAATTAATTTTTAGTTGAAGTACACAGGAATGAATTTCATCCTAAGACCTTCATGCTTGTCATTATATAGTTTGCCTGTTTCCTCCCACTGTCCTCTCCTGTACTCCTCCCTCCCTCTAGCTGATTTTCTTCCTTCCCCCAGTCAGTTCCCAATTCTGCTTTTCTATTGCCTGTGTCCCTTCACCTTCTTCCAAAAGTGAGTTATTGCCCGATGTTAAGGTACCACATGTAGTATTAAAGTATTTAAAATCCTGGGCTGGGGTTTCTACCCCACCTTTGGTTACTGAGTTCCTGGATGAAAGACACACACAGCCTTATATTTTCAGTAAGCCTTAATCTGCAAGATAATCCTCCACAGGCATGCTCAGGGGCTGGTGTCTCAGATGATTCTAGACTCTGTCAAGCTGACAACTTATATAACTTGCTTGGAAAGAAATAAGGAAAAGGACCTTATTTTGTTCCTTTTAATGTCCAAATAGTCTTTTATTATATGTGTAGATACATTTATTTATCCATTTTTTGATAGACATTTGGGTTGTGTGTACCTTTTTGGCTACTGTTAATAGATGTACTATAAGAAGTTGTACAGGTTTTTGTGTGGACATGTTTGTTTCTTTTAAGCTCATCCTTAGAGTTGAATTGCTGATTTATATGATAGCCTATGTGTAACCTTTTAAGGAGCTTCCACATTGTTTTCTAAAGCAGTGGAAATGTACTCCCACAAGTGGTGTATGAAGGTTCTACTTCAGGAGAGTATATTTTGTACTGCTGGTGATCCAGTACACAAAATCATAATGAAAATAATTACTGAAAATTATTGGGTTATTTATTGATCTCCATTATGGTCCAAGATACCAAGTCATGAGCCTTTTCCTGATGGATAATCAACCAAATATGCAGTTCATCTTGAATAGTTCTCAGTGCTACTCTTCTAATCTAATTTACCAAGGTGTATTGAAACTTAGAGTTTATAAACTAAAATTATGTAGGTCTTACTGAAGACTAATTTTTTAAAAGAATCTCATCTGTACAATGTTTGCCAGCATTGAAGAATTCCTACTATACATGCCCACATGTGCATAGACACTGCACCATTGGCATTGTCTTGAGTTGACTGCTTTCCCATTACCCCTGGACTAATATAATTATAAAATAATACATACTAGAATGTGAAGATGATCAAAAAATATAAAAAGGTCTTATACATTTTATACTAATTATATACTGAAGTTATCATTGTAGAGATGGATTAAAATATTAACACCTGGCTAAAGAGATGGCTCAGTGGTTAAGAGTACTGTTCTGCTCTTCCAGAGGGTCTGAGTTCAATTCCAGCAACTACATGATGGCTCACAACCATCTGTAATGGGATCCAATGTCCTCTTCTGGTGTGTCTGAAGACAGCGACAGTATACTCATATATATAAAATATATATTTTAAAAAATAACACCAGTTTCTGATGTTTCTTTTATGAAAAGAATAGTAAAAAGGAAAGATATTTTAAATTTTTTCCATAGAATAAAAGATGAGTATATGAAAGCTGCACAGTTTAGGGCACATTGGAGCAGGTCTGTAATCTTAGCTCTCAGGAGGAAGATCATGAACCAAGGTAAACCCTTTCTTAAGTTGCCTTTGTCAGGGTATTTTATCACAACCACAGTAAAATAAACCATGACAAAGGTCTTCAGGTCAGCCCATTGTCTGCTTAATAAATTTTCATGCCTTAGATTAGGTACACCTTACGTGTGTCACACACAGTAGTATCTTCCTGTGTTCCACCTTAGTTGGTTTTTTTTGTTTTGTTTTGTTTTTTATTTTTTTAAACAGGCTTTTGGAACACAGCTTACTTTGTATTGGGATGGCTGATATGATTTCACAGGTTTTTTTTGTTTGGTTTTTGTTTTGAGTTTGTTTTTGGTAAGGTCATGATTTTTTTTATTAGATATTTTCTTCATTTACATTTCAAATGCTATCCCAAAAGTCCCCTATACTCTCCTCCTGCCCTGCTCCCCAACCCACCCACTCCTGCTTCTTGACCCTGGAATTCCTCTGTACTGGGGCACCCAGGGATCTATGCCATAAACAACCACCAAACCCAGGCACTATTGCATATGCCAGCAAGATTTTGCTGACAGGGCCCTGATATAGCTATCTCTTGTGAGGCTATGCCAGTGCCTGGCAAATACAGAAGTGGATGCTCACAGTCATCTATTGGATGGAACAAAGGGCCCCCAATGAAGGAGCTAGAGAAAGTACCCAAGGAGCTAAAGGGGTCTGCAACCCTATAGGAGGAACAACAATATGAACTAACAAGTACAACCCAAAACTCGTGTCTCTAGCTGCATATGTAGCAGAGGATGGTATAGTCCATCAATTGGATGAGAGGCTCTTGGTCTAGCAAAGATTATATTCTCCACCTTAGTTTTTGAGACAGGGTCTCCCATTGAGCCTGGAGCGTGTCATTTCAGATGCCCAGGATGCATTTCCTTATCTCCAGCTTTGCCCCAGCTCTGGGGTTACAGGATACACTGCCATGCCTGGTGTGTACGTGGGTACTGGATGTTTAAACTCATGTACTCATGCTTGAACTGCAAGCATTTTCCCACTGACATCCCTTCAGTCCTGCGCGTGCTCTTGTCATTACACTTTGTTAGGTGAGAAAGGTAAGAGACAGAGTTTAGCGATTCCAAATGTCTTTCCGAATTAGTCCAGAGTTAGGGCTTTGTGTTTAAGCCCAGTTATTGGAATTATGCCATCAGGCTATAGTGAGAGACTTTATAGATGAAGTTCAATTTAGAGTATTTGGTAATATCTATTAAAACTGCAATGTTCATACACACTAAACCACTATGTGTACTATTTATCTTTGGAAAAATCACATAAGTGTACACATTTATATTTAATACATATATTCAGAATGTTTATTGTTGGGCTGGAGAGGTGCCTCAGCAGTTGGGAGTGCATACTGCTCTTCCAGAGGTCCTAGTTTGTTTCTCAGGCAGCTCACAGTCAGTTGTAACTCCAGCTTTGGGGGATCTAATGCCTCTGTCCTCTGAGTGTATTTACATCATGTGCACATGCCCACATATAGGCACAGACACATACACGTAATTAAAAATAAAAGTTAAAAAAAATTAGAAAAAGATGTCTGTTATGGTGTTATTTGTGATGGTAAAAAAGTAGCATGAAAAAAGGCAAAGCAATGAAGTATGACAAGTATGATCCTTTAAGCATGCCTTACTCCAACCCTTTTAAGGTTTTGAGACATAGTCAAGTCAAATTATGCAGGCTAGTCTTGAACTCAATCTGTAGTCCAGGCAATCTTTGAATTCTTACACTTCATCTTCCACTTGAATTATAATTGTGGGCCACTAGGCTTAGCTTGCTTGCCTGCCTGCTTGTTTTTTTATTTTTATTTTAAAAAATTTTTAAATTAGCCGGGCGTGGTGGCGCACGCCTTTAATCCAAGCACTCGGGAGGCAGAGGCAGGCGGATTTCTGAGTCCGAGGCCAGCCTGGTCTACAAAGTGAGTTCCAGGACAGCCAGGGCTAATCAGAGAAACTCTGTCTCGAAAAACAAAAAAAAAAAAAAAAAATTTTTAATTAAAAAAAATATTTTTTGGTAAAACTAGTTTCCTGGTATACAAACAAGAAAATAGCTGGAAAAATATAGTCAAACCTATTAATGGTTGTTATCTTGATAAGGACTTTCATTTAATCTCTGTGTGAGGATGTGTGGTTTTTAAAGGTCTTTAAAAATACAGTGTTAATTTACATTTGGATCACTCAGTCTTTGGGTTCCTCAAGTTCCGATCAAGTGAGAAGTCATCATTTATTTTCGCAGACCACAGGAGTCATCTGTACTGCTTATCTTCCTTTATATTATCTTCCCATGTTTATTCATTTAACAAATGTCTGAGAGTGTAGGGCCAAGGTTGATTTGAATGTATATATGCTTGCTGGATTCTTGTAACTTATTTGTGTGTGACCTTCCCTTTTCTTTCTCAGAGAAGGCTGCACTTAGACCCCAGAGAGGCCAAGACATTAGTCTTCAACCCTCCCCTTTGAAGAGAGGGAAAGAACAAAAGAGTGGCAGAAGTCTGTCTTTTCTCTGATCCTGCTTGTGAATTTCCAGTCTTGTGAATATCTACATTTATCCCTGTTGCCATATCTGAACTGTATTCCCAGAGCCAGAAACGTCTGTCCCATGGTGTAACTTGATGCCCAAGAGCTATCTAATTCCACTCTCAGATAATGTTTCTTTTCACTCCCTTTGGAGATTTTTTTTTCTAGAAAAATAGTTTTGTTTCCCTGACTAAAAGTAAATACAGTACTCCTCCTTCCCTTTCTTAAAGACTCATGCCTCTCCTCCCACCAGTTCATCTTCCTTTAGAAACATATTTCTTTTGATTGATGTTTTGTTTTGTTTTGTTTTTTTAAGGATCTCTTTCTCCTCAAACCCACAGGGATCCCCCTACCTCTGCCTCCTGAATGGTGGGATTAAAAGACGTGCACCACTATGCCCAGTAACTCCATATTTGAGTCACAAACATTCCCCTTACTGCATAATCCAGATCAGTTTGATTTTTGAGCTGTGCTTCCATTGCAACTGAACTTGACAGGTTGCTAAGCTTAGCCTTTATTTGCGTATCATTTGACAATGGTAACTTCTCCTTGGTACTCTTTTTCTCTTTGCTTTTGAAACTCACTATGGGTCTCACTATGTATACCTGGTTGGCCCTGAAACTACTATATAAACCAGGCTGGCCCCTAAGTCACAGTGATCATGTCTGCCTTCTGAGTACTGGTATTAAAGGCATGTGTCAGCATGCCTGGATTCTTTTGTTTCAGATACATTCTTTTCCAGACAGAATTGTAACTATACCCAGTCTCCAACAGAGTCTCCCAACAGAGCTCCTTCTGTTTCCTGGTCACTCTCACCAATATGTCTTTTAAAGATGTCAAGGGAAGGTCCCAAGGCCTCACACTATTACTGAGGCCATGGAGTGCTCACGAAAAGGGACCTAGGATGACCGTACTCCAGAAGACCCAACAAGCAGCTGAAAGAGTCAGAGGCAAATACTTGTACCCAACCAATGGACAGAAGCAGCTGACCCCCTGTTGTTGAATTAGAGAAGGTGGAAAGAAGCTGAGGAGGAAGGCGATCCTGTAGGAGGACCAGCTGTCTCAATTAATATGGGGCCCTGAGATTTTTCAAACACTGGTCCACCAAACAGGCAGCATACACCAGCTGATATGAGGCCACCAACACACATACAGCATTGGACTGTGGGTCTGTGTTCATTCAGAGATGATGCACCTAACCTTCAAGAGACTAGAGGTCCCAGGGACTTCAGAGGTCAGGTGGCATAGGGAGTGGGGACATCCACGTGGAGACAAGGGGTGGGGAAGAGGTGTGGGATGTGGAGCAGTAGGAGGGTGGATGGTGGAGGTGGGAGGGTGGATAAATATGGAATGTTTTAGTAGCAAATTCACAGTTGTGAAGCATGGGGTTACCACAACACGAGGAGCTGTTTTAAAGGGCCGCAGCATTAGGAAGGCTGAGAACCACTGCTCTAAAGGGTCATGAGTTCCAGTCCAACCTGAGTTACATATCAAAACCTTGTCTCAAAAACCAAAAACACCTTGGCTGGCAAATTGGCTTCATGGATGAAGGAACCTACTTCCAAGCCTGACAGCCTAAGTTTGTTCCCTTGGACCCACATAGTGAAAGAAAGAGCTGACTCCACTTGACTGCATTGTGTATGCACACATGTCACACATACAAACACATGTGCATAAGCTAAATGGTAATGGAATAACTAATTTATTTTTTTTCCAATTTTTTTATTAGATATTTTCTTAATTTACATTTCAAATGCTATCCCGAAAGTTCCATCCCCCCTCCCACCACCTGTTCCCCTGCCCACCCACTCCCACTTCTTGGCCCTGGCATTCCCCTGTATTGGGGCATATAAAGATTGCAGTACCAAGGGGCCTCTCCTCCCAATGATGGCCGATTAGGCCATCTTCTGCTACATATGGAGCTAGAGACACGAGTTCTGGGGGTTCTGGTTAGTTCATATTGTTGTTCCTCTTCTAGGGTTGCAGACCCCTTCAGCTCCTGGGGTTCTATCTCTAGCTTCTCCAATGTGGGCCCCGTGCTCCCTCTTATGGATGACTGTGAGCATCCACTTCTGTGGGAGTCAGCTATATCAGGGTCCCTTTAGTAAACACTTGCTGTCCTATGCAATAGTGTCTGAGTTTAGTGACTGATTATGGGATGGATCCCCTGGTGGGTTAGTCTCTGTATGGTTCATCCTTTCATCTTAGCTCTAAACTTTGTCTCTGTAACTCCTTTCATGGCTATTTTGTTTCCTATTCAAAGGAGGAATGAAGTATCCACGCGCTGGTCTTCCTTCTTGATTTTCTTGTGTTTTGGAAATTGTATCTTGGGTGGAATAACTAATTTAAAATTACCTTCAGGAATTGTACTATCATGCTTTTGAATACCAATCCTTTAGTCAAATTTATTTAAACTATTTAACTATTATGATTCAAAGTAGAGCTGAAAAATCCAAGCTTTCTTCTGTCCTCAAATTTTAAAAAGTCTCAGAATTTATTAAGAAATATATAAACTTTTATCTCTAAAAGTATACTTAAAAGAAAAACAGTCCCCAGCAAGTTATAGAAGAGCCATGTTGCAGGGGGCAGAATGGTTGATATCCATATTCCTAAGGCCCCTGCTCTCCTTTCCCAACAGATATCCTCTATTCAATCTTTAAAAACTCTCCTTTATTATTAGTGTGTATGCATGCATGCATATGTGTATTATGATGTTTGCATGTGTGTGGATGTGGTGCATGTGTCCCAGGGCACACTTATGGAGGTCAGATGACAGCTTTTTGAGAGTTGATTCTCTCCCATGATGCATTCTGGGGATTGAACATAGATGTCTTTGGGCTTGCATGGCAAATGCTTTCCCTGTCTGAGCCCCTCTCCAGTCTGATATGTCAGTTGACATAGCCTTCTCTGCATCCCTTTGTCTCTTTGTTGTTGTTACTGCTCATTTGTTCTATGTGAGCCATATTATTTATTTGCCAAATTAACTTGATCAGCAAATATTTAAAAGTACTTACTATGAAACATTTGGTTTAAGAACTAGGAATACCAAACTACATAAAAATGAACTGTAGCCAGGGCATGTGGCCTAGGCAAGCAAGGGTAATGTGAAATTGAAGTGCAGTATGGTAAAGATTGTTGTGGTTGAGCACTGCTATAGGCATACGTAAGAGATAGTATCTAATGCCAGGGAGGACAGGCTTCTTTTATAGAAAAGATGTCATTTGAATTGGGAATTAAAGGATGAGAAGCCTCATAATGACTGTGACAGGGACACTTCTTTGTGAAAACAGTAAGGCAGAGAAAAAAGTGTCCCTGTTTCAAGAAAGGCTGCTGTGCATGCCCATCCAGGAGAAGTGATGTGTAAAGGAGATTGGAGTGAATATCTGAAAGTACATTTCATCCAAGAACTTGAGACTGACTTGTAAGTACGGGGGGCGGGTGGGGGGTAGCAGGAATGACACACTAGTGAGGTGAGGGGAAGAAAATGAAATCTGTGTGAGAACATTTTAGGGAGGAAATCTATTCTAGAAGTTTCTGCTAATGCACATAATGACTTGCTACTGACACAGTCTCAAGTGATGATCCTGGATATCTATTGAATTGTTAAACAGTGATGTGATTGGCCAGATTGGGGAACTATTTTATGAACAGAACTGTGGACTAGAGATGTATGATTTCTAGGTCCATTTTTGCTTACGAGCTTGTGGGCTTATACAACTTTTTTAGTTTGCCTATCTTGAACATTGTGGCCTTTGGACTGAATGGCTATAAAATTTTCTATAATTGTGTGCTTCTCAACAAACAAAACCTTCAACCTTTACTGATCCACTTTTAATTTTTAATGGCTATAATTTTACCTGGGTCTTAAAGACCCATTTATAGAAAAGCCTCTGACTGTTGGTCTGGCAGATCCACTTTTCTCTCTCTTTAGTATCATATATTTCTAATCCCAAATTCATATTTGGTGTTGTCTCCAGATTACATTTAAAATAAATTCAACCAAGTGTGTCTTTGCCTTTTACCTGTTATCCACCAAGTAGGGTTTCTTCAAAGGTAGCTTGCCAGTTCTCCACAGGAGTAATTAATAGTTCACATCATGACTTCAAACTCCCCATCATCGCACATTATCCTCTTCACACATAGAATGAGGTGTTTGTAGGATACCCATGAACCATGTAACGGAGGAGGTGCTGGTTAGGTACCCTTCCCTGTAGAGTGTTATGCCAGGAGGCCATAAACAGCCAGCACTCCTAGTTTATTTGATGCAGCCTTGGGGGATGTGCAGCTGGGCAGACTTTTCCTCTCCACTAAAATGTGTCAACATCAAGTTCACCCACTGCTTGTATAAACATATGACCTTTTCACCATTATTATATTCATCTAGGAGAGGAAAAGGTCCATAAAGGCAAAGAGAAGTTCACAGGTTTTAGAAGGAGAGAGGCTTGGAATCGCCTCATTGTTCCATGATACTGAATTTGGGCAACTCATTTAAGCTCTCTGTTTCTTCATTGTAAAATGAGAATGATATCTGCCTGGTAAGGATTTTGCAGGAGTATATTACAGAGTACCTAGGTATATGAAGCTCTGTATGCAGAACTGGAATATTGGATTCTTACTGAACATGAGACATGTTAGGTGATTAATAGAAGTGTATTGAATTAATAGAAAACATTAAGCAAACGTTAGCAATTATTTTAAAATGTAAAACAGACTTAAGCAATCTGTTACATTTTCCAAAATTTCAATTATAATTATTTCTTATGCAACACTGGGGATTGAGCCAAGGCCATGTGCATTCTCAGCAAGAGCTTCATCCCTGAGCTCCATCTCCAGCCTCCATTATTAGTATTTCTTTCCAATTCTGCTGGTAAACTAGGAAAACATAAGCATGGTGCAATTCGTGACTAAGATGGGGCAGAAAGTTAATGGAACTAAAACAGATGTAGTGGTAAGCTTTAAGAGCATATTGATAATAACAAATTATGTTATAAGAAGCTACCAGAATCAACCAAATGCTACATACATGCATAAATGCTGCAATATGGTGCTTGCATGCATGAATAGGTAAATTCTATGTACGAGGTAGAAAAACCCAGGATGCTTGCCCTCCCTGTCCATTACATTATTTCCTAATTTTATTTCAGGATTATAACTGTGACAATTGAGTATCTACCACATGGCATTTTGTTATTCTCACAGAATACATGATACCCAGCTAAAAATTCTAGACAGATGGTTTGTACGTTAGACCTTAACTGATTAAAGGCTTTCTGTCTATGGGATTCTATTCTCCATCAGTCTTTCTGTTATCTCAGCCATCATTGACAGTGTATTTCTTGCTTTACAGGTTACATTTATATATATATATATATATATATATATATATATATATATATATATATATATATATATATATATAATGATTTAGATGACTACATAGTGGGCTATATATAATGCTTTGGACAAGCTTTCTACCATGTTTAAAAATTGTCTATTAGGTAAGTAGATAGGTTACTTTCAGACAAACATCTTATTTTTCTTTGAAATCACTATGGTCATTTATATGGAGGAAGTAGATGTGTTTGTAGACTGTCCTGTGTCTAAGGGGATTATTGGTGTAAGTAGCTGATGAGACCTCCTTTTCTATTTGGCTATGCCGCCATTTTTCTGCCTCACATTCTATAATCCTGAGAGCCATTTTTTGTTCTTTTTATTACATAGTCATTCATTTCAAGAGAATTGGTGAGTTCTGTTTCTTTTGAACCCTGTGCTCTTTCTCTAGCTCACTGCATCTCTTCCAACTGTCTCTGTTCTAGAGCTGGTGCCAGGTTTTGTTTGCAGCTTGCCCTGCTTAGTATCCTTGCTTTTGTCTTTTCTTCATAATTGGCTGTCTATCTTAAATGAAATGTATGTTCCTCTCTCTAAAACCCTTTAAAACACCTGTCTGCGACATTCAAGATTTATAATTAATCATAATTATATAATTATAACTAATTCTTATTCATCTTGTAAGGCTCAACACCATATGTTCTATAGGGGCGCCACTATCCTACCAGATTTTGGGCATTTTCGCTCACCAACTCCAGTACTTAGAACAAATTTTGAATTTTGCATTTATATACAACTAAATAATGCATGGGGGAATGCTCAAAAGGATACTTCACTCTCTCTAGATGTTTACAGAAAAGCACTCATTTACTGAATACAGACTATATGTCAGGCAGTGTATTATGTTTCGTAATACTTTAAAAAAGTGATTGGAGTAGACAAGGAATCTAAGACTTGAAAAAAGTGAAATAACTTTTCTGCAGTCACAGTTAGGAATAGAGCCAGGTAGATCTGTTATCTACAGGGATCCTTCTCTTACTAGTGCACTTATTCAAACAAACATGTATTTTTTTTCAATTTTTATTAGATATTCTTCATTTACATTTCAGATGTTATCCCGAAAGTCCCCTAAATCCTCCCCCATCCACCACCCTGCTCCCCTACCCACCCACTCCCACATCTTGGCCTTGGTGTTCCCCTGTACTGGGGCATATAAAGTTTGCATGACCAAGGGGCCTCTCTTCCCAATGATGGCCAACTAGGCCATCTTCTGCTATATATGCAGCTAGAGACATGAGCTCTGGGGGCTACTAGTTAGTTCATATTGTTCTTCCACCTATAGGGGTGGAGACCCCTTCAGCTCCGTGGGTACTTTCTCTAGCTACTCCCTTGGGAACCCTGTGTTCCATCTAATAGCTGACTGTGAACATCCACTTCTGTGTTTGCCAGGCACTGGTATATCCTCACACGAGACAGCTATATCAGGGCCCTTTCAGCAATATCTTGCTGGCATATACAATAGTGTCTGCATTAGGTGGCTGATTATGGGATGGATCCCCGCGACGTCGTCAGTGACCAACCAGGTAGGAAAACAAAGTCGAGGTGTGAACTAGAGACATTGAGGAAGTTACACACGAAACAAGGATTAAGATTCTTCCCCGTTTCACAGGTGTGAAACTAGAAGTAAGAAGAACTCAAAGTACACAAATCGTTTAACATAGAACCCATTAGATCCAGAGACCCGATTATAGGTGAATAGAGTGAGTACATGTTATGTGAGTTCTTTTGTGATTGAGTTACTTCACTCAGGATGATGCCCTCCAGATCCATCCATTTGCCTAGGAATTTCATAAATTCATTGTTTTTAATAGCTGATTAGTACTCCATTGTGTAAATGTACCATAATTTCTGTATCCATTCCTCTGTTGAGGGACACCTGGGTTCTTTCCAGCTTCTGGCTATTATAAATAAGGCTGCTATGAACATAGTGGAGCACGTGTCCTTATTACCAGTTAGAACATCTTCTGGATATATGCCCAGGAGAGGTATTGCAGGATCCTCTGGTAGTACTATGTCCAATTTTCTGAGGAACTGCCATACTGATTTCCAGAGTGGTTGAACAAGCTTGCAATCCCACCAACAATGGAGTAGTGTTCCTCTCTCTCCACATCCACGCCAGCATCTGCAGTCACCTGAATTTTTGATCTTAGCCATTCTTACTGGTGTGAGGTGGAATCTCAGGTTTGTTTTGATTTGCATTTCCCTGATGATTAAGGATGTTGAACATTTTTTCAGGTGCTTCTCATCCATTCGGTATTCCTCAGTTGAGAATTCTTTGTTTAGTTCAGTGCCCAATTTTTTAATGGGGTTATTTGATTTTCTAGTGTCCACCTTCTTGAGTTCTTTGTATATATTGGATATTAGTCCCCTATCTGATTTAGGATTGGTAAAGATTCTTTCCCAATCTGTTGGCGGTATTTTTGTCTTATTGACAATATCTTTTGCCTTACAGAGCTTTGCAACTTTATGAGGTCCCATTTGTCAATTCTTGATCTTACAGCACAAGCCATTGCTGTTCTGTTCAGAAATTTTTCCCCAGTGCCCATATCTTCGAGGCTTTCCCCCACTTTCTCCTCTATAAGTTTCAGTGTCTCTGGTTTTCTGTGGAGTTCCTTAAACCATTTAAACTTGACTTTAGTACAAGGAGATAAGAATAGATCAATTCCCATTCTTCTACATGATAACTGGCAGTTGTGCCAACACCATTTGTTGAAAATGCTGTCTTTTTAGCTCCCTTGTTGAAGATCAGGTGACCATAAGTGTGTGGATTCATTTCTGGGTCTTCAATCCTATTCCATTGATCTACCTGTCTGTCGCTGTACCAGTACCATGCAGTTCTTATTACGATAAGCATGTATTTTAATAATTACGCTGTTTTTGATAATTATGTTTAAGCTCTGTGTGTCTCTGTGCTTTGCTATACACTCCACTCCTTTAAGATTATTTTTTAAAACCTATAGAGCTTAATTAAAAGACACTATTACATTTGTTTTGGATATATTTCTTGCTGGGGATTAAAAATGTTATGGATTTTCATATTATTTTTATATACTTACTTTATGCAGTTGGTTTCCTTAAACCAGTTCTTGCCCAGTCATAACAGCTTTCTCTCTCTTGAATTTATTTCTGCAGGAATGTTGGTTAATGCCAAGGGTTTCTTCATTCTGCATTTGCTATTACATATAATGTTTCTCTTAAATGGCCTCGTACTGTAGGCAGCCCTGTTGCCAACAGAATCCCCTCCTCATCCCCAACTGCAGATTCTGATTGTTCAGCAGCAACAGGAGCTCTGTGTTGTTTTCTTTGTTGGATGTGTGTGCTAAAGGTGACAGACAGTCCTACAGCTTAGAGTGTGCGCTAAACTGTGCTCAGCCTTTGTTGTATGAATGGCACTGTGTTCTCATGTTGCAGATGGCTGAGAGCTGCAAGAAGAAGTCAGGACCATGATGGCTCAGTTTCCCACAGCTATGAATGGTACGTGACTTTGTGCAGGTAGGATGGGCTTTGCTGTGCTGGGAAGCCTATTGCTTGAAATATTTTGTAGATAAATTTGATGTTTTAAGTATAAAACTTGAAGTATTCAGTTGGAAACACAGAGCATTTTAGAGCATTACATGAATCTTCTTACTACTATTATGCAGTAAATTTCATGTTTTCATTGAAGCATTTTTGGTAGTATCTGGCATGTGTGTTTCCCATCAAACAGTGAGAGTAACGTAAAGATATATTCTGCTTAATGCATGAAACTGAAGGACTAAAAGCTGAGTGCCTTTAGGTGAATAATAAGTGTATTTTAGTTGTACAGATGGTTACAAATAGGTGAGGCCAACAAGATTCATTTAGTAATATAAATATAAGATTAAATTTCTCTTTATGAATGTTTATAATGTCTAATTATTTGATCCGACAACCTGGGTTTGACCTGGTAGAAGGAGAGAAGTGACTTCTATAAGTTGTCTTCTGGCTTGTGCTCCTTCTAGTAAATAAATAAATGTTATTTAAGACTGTGTAAGATTAAAATAAATATTGTTTTCATTGTGGAAATGATGTAGAATTATAAAGATTTATACTATAGACACCTTTTAAATTAAATAATTATTATTTTTCCTTAATAAATGATATATAAGTTTAAGACAGCAATGCTCTATCCAGGTTTGAGGATTTTTGGGCTTCATGAAAAAGCTTTTACTAAGCTTAGTTTACTTATAAACTTCAACACCTATATTAATGAGGTTTACAAATCAAAAAAACATACAAGTAGTATGATCTCATTCTTTCTTTCATTCCATAAATATTTATGTCTATTATGTAGCTCATTACATTATAAATAAAAATCACTTGAAACAAATAAAATCTTCAATGACAAATATGCTTATGTGAATAAGGTACAAATTATTAACTAGAAAGTGGTTTGTAGGCATAAAGATAATCATTTTTTAATAAACTTCTGAAAATTGATAGCAGAGAGACTGTTATCTTTGTACTTAGCCTCTTAAAAATAGTTAAGTAACTTGTGTATATCTAATTCATGTCCAATTCAACATTTAAAATGTTATTGAGCCGGGCAGTGGTGTTGCATACCTTTAATCCTAGCACTTAGGAGGCAGAGGCAGGCGGATTTCTGAGTTCAAGGCCAGCCTAGTCTACAGAGTGAGTGAGTTCTAGGACAGCCAGGGCTACACAGAGAAACCTTGTCTCAAAAAAAAATGTTATTGAAAGTTACATACATGTATAATATAAAACTTTGAGGCTATTGAGACTTAGGCTGTTAGCATACCTGGATGCCGTAGTTTGTGTTAATGCTGGAACTTTTCATCTAATTTTGCCATGTTTATTTTATCACTCTGAGGCTAACTACAAACTTTGTAGGCTCAGTGTGACATCTGTCTAGCATAGTAGCCTCACTGTCTATTTCAGTTTAGATTTAAACTAATAAAAATTATGTAAATCCTGTTGCTGCATTTCATGTGCTGAAAGCCACAGGTAACTGAGGCTGCCTGATTGGACAGTGCAGAAAAAGAGTATTTATATCATGTCACATACTTATAGTAAACAAGATTTTTTTCCTTATTGTTGGTGCTTCACTTCCCTTTTCTTTTCTTTTCTTTTCTTTTCTTTTCTTTTCTTTTCTTTTCTTTTCTTTTCTTTTTAACAAGACTAGAGTGTTGGTTGTCAGTGCCTTGTGTTTTTGCAACTGTAGCTCTGCTCCTCATCTTTTGGACTGCAGAGCTGTCCTTCCAAAGCCTTCTGAATCACGCTGCTTTACATTCTGCTTTTCAAAGACTGAATACATTTGCGGATTGAGAGAACATGACAGATAGGCCTTCAAGTGCTAAGCAAGGGGTTATTTCAGATACATGTTGCTACTGGTTGATATTGCAATGTGATATAGCTTGTTTCAGCCTCAGAATTATGGGGTGCTGAAGACTGAAGAAGAGTTCTGAAACCCATCATAGTGACTTTATCCATAATCTAGTAAAGAGATTAAAGAAACTAAAACAAAACAAAACAAAACAGTAGCTTTAAGAATAACACCTCCCAAGCCGGGCGTGGTGGCGCACGCCTTTAATCCCAGCACTTGGGAGGCAGAGGCAGGCGGATTTCTGAGTTCGAGGCCAGCCTGGTCTACAAAGTGAGTTCCAGGACAGCCAGGGCTATACAGAGAAACCCTGCCTCAAAAACCAAAAAAACAAAAACAAACAAACAAAAAGAATAACACCTCCCTCCCGTTTTCTTGGAGCTTTATTACTAGAGTTTTAGGGCACAGTACTATTCCAACCATATGGCTAGGAAGCTGCTGAGCTAGGTGTTGAGTGTGTGCAGTCAAATACAACACTGCACTGTACTTGGAAAAAAAAACAGGTTTTTATTTTATTTTTTTATTGGATATTTTCTTTATCAATTTATTTCAAGTATTACCCCATCTCCTGGTCTCCCCCCCCACCCCCGCCAAAATAAAACCCTATCCCGTTCCCCCTTCCCCTGCTTCTGTGAGGGTGCTCCCCTACCCACCCACCCACTCCCGGTTCTCTGCCCTGGCATTCTCCTACACTGGGGCATCCAGCCTTCACAGAACCAAGGGCCTCTCCTCCAATTGATGACTGATGAGGCATCCTCTGCTACATATGCAGCTGTAGCCATGGGTCCCTCCATGTATACTCTTTGGTTGATGGTTTAGTCCCTGGGAGCTCTGGGAGGTTTGGTTGATTGATATTGTTGTAAAGCCCTTCAGCTCCTTCAGTCCTTTCTCTTAATTCCTCCATTGGGGGCCCCATGCTCAGTCCAATGGTTGGCTGTGAGCATCTGCCTCTGTATTTGTCAGGCTCTGGCAGAGCCTTTCAGGAGACAGCTATATCAGGCTCCTGTCAAAACCCGGGTTTTTATAAGTGAAGTTCCCACAACTTAGGCTACAGGTTGGTTTAGAACAGTATAACTAGGGCTGGCAAAATATCTCAGTGGGTAAGAGCACTGACTGTTCTTCCGAAGGTCCCGAGTTCAAATCCTAGTAACCACATAGTGGCTCACAACCACCTGTAATGAGATCTGACGCCCTCTTCTAACAGAAACCACATGATCATCTCATTAGATGCTGAGAATTATGCTGAGAAAGCATTTGACAAAATCCAACACCCATTCCTGGTAAAAGTCTTGGAAAGATCAGGAATTCAAGGCTCATACATAAACATAATAAAAGCAATATACAGCAAACCAGTAGCCAACATCAAACTAAATGGAGAGAAGCTGGAAGCAATCCCACTAAAATCAGGGATTAGACAAGGCTGTCCACTTTCTCCCTACCTATTCAATATAGTACTTGAAGTCCTAGTCAGAGCAATTAGACAACAAAAGGAGATCAAGGGGATACAAATTGGAAAGGAAGAAATCAAGATATCACTATTTGCAGATGATATGATAGTATATATAAGTGACCCTAAAAATTCCACCAGAGAACTCCTAAACCTGATAAACAGCTTCAGTGCAGTAGCTGGATATAAAATTAACTAAAACAAATCAGTGGCCTTTCTCTACACAAAGAATAAACAACACCCTTCATAATAGTCACAAATAATATAAAATACCTTGGTGTGACTCTAACTAAGGAAGGGTATGATAAGAACTTCAAATCTCTGAAGAAAGAAATTGAAGAAGCTCTCAGAAGATGGAAGGATCTCCCATGCTCATGGATTGGCAGGATTAATATAGTAAAAATGGCTAACCTGCCGAAAGCAATCTACAGATTCAATGCAATCCCCATCAAAATTCCAACTCAATTCTTCACAGAGTTAGAAAGGGCAGTTTGCAAATTCATCTGGAATAACAAAAACCCTGGGATAGCAAAAACTATTCTCAACAATAAAAGAGCCTCTGGTGGAATCACCATGCCTGACCTCAAGCTGTACTACAGAGCAATTGTGATAAAAACTGCATGGTATTGGTACAGTGACAGACAGATAAATCAATGGAATAGAATTGAAGACCCAGAGATGAACCCACACACCTATGATCACTTGATCTTTGATAAAGGAGCTAAAACCATCCAATGAAAAAAAAAAAAAGACAGCATTTTCAACAAATGGTGCTGGCTCAACTGGCAGTTATCATGTAGGAGAATATGAATTGATCCATTCTTACCTCCTTGTACAAAGCTCAAGTCTAAATGGATCAAGGAACTCCACATAAAACCAAAGACACTGAAACTTATAGAGGAGAAAATGAGGAAAAGCCTCAAAGATATGGGCACAAGGGGAAAATTCCTGAACAGAACAGCAATGGCTTGTGCTGTAAGATTGAGAATGGACAAATGGGACCTCATAAAATTGAAAAGCTTCTATAAGGCAAAAGACAGTGTCAATAAGACAAAAAGGCCACCAAGAGATTGGGAAAGAATCTTTACTAATCCTAAATCAGATAGGGAACTATATATCCAATATATACAAAGAACTCAAGAAGCTGGACTCTAGAAAATCAAATAATCCCATTAAAAAATGGGGCACTGAGGTAAACAAAGAATTCTCAACTGAGGAATACCATATGGCTGAGAAGCACCTGAAAAAAATCTTCAACATCCTTAATCATCAGGGAAATGCAAATCAAAACAACCCTGAGATTCCACCTCACACCAGTCAGAATGGCTAAGATCAAAAATTCAGGTGACAGCAGATGCTGGCGAGAATGTGGAGAAAGAGAAACATTCCTCCATTGCTGGTGGAATTGCAAGCTTGTACAACCACTCTGGAAGTCTGGAGGTTCCTCAGAAAATTGGACATAGCACTACTGGAAGATCCAGCAATTCCTCTCCTGGGCATATACCCAGAAGATGTTCCAACTTGTAATAAGGTCACCTGCTCCACTATGTTCATAGCAGCCTTATTTATAATAGCCAGAAGCTGGAAAGAACCCAGAGGTCTCTCAACAGAGGAATGGATACAGAAAATGTGGTACATTTACACAATGGAGTACTACTCAGCTATTAAAAACAGTGAATTTATGAAATTCTTAGGCAAATGGATGGATCTGGAGGATATCATCCTTAGTGAGGTAACCCAATCACAAAAGAACTCACATGATATTCACTCACTAATAAGCATATATTAGCCCAGAATACCCAAGATACAATTTGCATAACACGTGAAACTCAAGAAGAAGGAAGACCAAAGTGTGGATATTTCGTTCCTTCTTAGAATGGGGAACAAAATACCCATGGAAGGAGGTACAGAGACAAAGTTTAGAGCTGAGATGGAAAGAAGGACCATCTAGAGACTGCCTCACCCAGGGATCCATCCCATAAACAACCACCAAACCCAGACACTATTGCATATGCCAGCAACATTTTGCTGACAGGACCCTGATATAGCTATCTCTTGTGAGGCTTGCCAGTGCCTGGCAAATACAGAAGTGGATGAAACACAGGACCCCGATGAAGGAGCTAGAGAAAGTACCCAAGGAGCTAAAGAGGTCTTGCAACCCTATAGGAGGAACAACAATATGAACTAACCATTCCCCCCACCCCCAGACCTTGTGTCTCTAGTTGCATATGTAGCAGAGGTTGGCTTACTTGGCCATCAATGGGAGGAGAGGCACTTGGTCTTGCGAAGATTATATGCCCAGTACAGGGGAATGCCAGGGCCAGGAAGTGGGAGTGGGTGGGTTAGGGACCAGGGCTGGGGGAGTGTATTGGGAACTTTCAGGATAGCATTTGAAATGTAAATGAAGAAAATATCTAATAAAAAATTTTTGAAAAAAAGAATTGTATCAACAATTTAAAAATTGGCTTTGACTCACATATATTTCTGAATTTTTTTATTTTGAAGTTATCTCATTGCGGTGGTCATGATCACTACTTGGAGTCATAAAGAATTAAACAAATATTAACAGGCTTGTTGAGTTTGCTACTCTGAAGACAAGCACCCAAGAAGAGTTGAAAAGATAATGTATATAACACTATAGCCAGGCATGATGGTGCACACCTTAATCTCAGGCAGAGACATGTGGATCTCTGCTGAGTTTGATGCTGTGTGGTTTATATAGGAAGTTCCAGGCCAACCAGGGCTACACAGTGAGACCATTTTTTGTCCATTTTTAATTTTTTTTTAGGTTACCATACAAAGTAGTGATATTTTTAAAAATGGAATTTTCATACATGTATTTCATTATCCTTTGTTTTGTCATTCTCAAGCTAATATTTTATTGTAGGCATATTGTTTATTCTGTATGGTCTCTGAGGAACCCATTGAGTTAGGTGGCATTCCCAGGCTACAGAGTTAGCAGAGAGCTTGAACATGTTTTCCATGTATGCTGGAGATGACATAGTTTAGGGAGTTTAGGCTACCCCAGTTCTAACCTCAGTTCCCATGTGGTCAAAGTTTTGTTTTGTTTTTCCTCATGCCAGGGACCAAACCCATGACTTTGTGTTTATTAAGCCACACACTACCACTCAACTGCCCAAGTTCTAATCTCAGCTCTGCTACTTACTGTATTATCTTAAGCCAGTTACTTTTCTACCTCTGCTTTTAGTTTCCTTCGCCATAGTAGTCTCCTACTTTATTGCGTGGCCCCGGGGTTAAGGAGACTGCACATAAGTACCTGACATCAGCAGGCTCACAGCTGTTTTCATCCCTGTTGTCATTTTCATCTTTTTCATCAACATTTCCCCAAAGTCATACATAGTAAATAAGTTCCAATACACATGGTTGTCCTGCTCACCACAGGACTTCTTAGAGGTTTTTAGGGAATTTTCAAATGAGTATATGATTATGTGTTGTTCTTAGCCATTCCTCCCCACATACTGGTCGTTCCACTAGATACCTGGTTTATTTCTATAATTGTAATAGGTGAAAGATGGTGGCTAGTGTTATTTTATTAGGCATACTCTCTATTGCGTGGATAATATGCTCAGTCTTGTGATAATGAGCTGACAAGACAAGGAAAGCTTTATCGCAAGTATGTCTATGTCAAGTGTATGGTTAGCTATTTTAGTAGATCTTTAGTTCATCAACATATCTGTTTATTTTTAACTTTAACTTTTAAAACTTTTTATAGTTTTTTTTTTTAATTCAGTCACTTGGGCTAAGGAAAAGTATGTTATCAAATTAGTTTTAACATCTGAAATTTGAGTAGGCCTTTACAGTGATAAATGTTTTTTGAAAATTACCTTTCTAATACCGATTTTTTACTCAGTGTGGACAGCAGATATATATGAGTTTATATGTCTAAATACCTATGGTTCCTTGTTGAGAGATGTTGAGTAAACGAAAAGTGTAGGCAGAAGTGAGGTATAGATGATTATTACCCAAGGTGATTGATAAAGCTTCCCAAGGATTCCTTCAGAAAGCTGCTCCTGATTCAATGTGAAAGGCAGGTTGCAGAGGCATCTGTGTTATGTTCCCTGCATTCCTGACCTGTGTAGTAAGGCACTCTTTATTTTTTCTCCCTTGTTCCTTCTTTTATTGATTCAGACATCAGAAATCATTTTTAAATGTTTGCTCTTTTCTGGGTATTCACTCAACTGGTTCCTGGAATAGAAAGGTCTCAAAGTCTGGTAGTGCAGAGGGACATCAGACAGCATCTTCTTAAGTGCTCTGCAGAAGTGTGACCTGTATCTTGAGAATCTAGAAGAGGAAGCAATTATGGTCATTTAGATACCAGGGTCCTCTGGATGGAAGTGACTTCTGCCCTGACCTTGAGAGATAAAGCCTGAAATGGAGGGTCAGGGTTAAGCTTGGTGGTAGACATCTTACCTATCAATCCCCAGTGGTGAAGGAAAAAGAAAAATGCCCCTTTTCAGCAAATTCAGACTAGTTATTCCCTGCTACTTTCTGTACTCACATTGGTACCTTAGCTGGTAGTAAGCCTCTTTGGTTTGGTTTACCAAGAGAGGCTTTGGTTTACTTAGAGCATCTTGCATAGCCCACCCTCTGAAACCACATCCTTTTTGTGTGAGATCAATGCTCTTATACCACCTTGGCACATGGTAAGATCTAAAGCTTCCAGCCTCTGCTTAGGTCTACTCTTTCCTGCTATTTCACTTCACTTCTCATGTTTTGAACTTAGAACTCCACATTATTTGCCATGCTTCTGCTTGAGTCCTTCACAGTTAACACAGTAAATGGTGGTCCTTTCTAGGTATTGAAAGGACCCCCGTAGGGAGACCTCCACTCAAGTCACAGGATATTGGCGAATCCCCCAAGAACTCACAGAAGACCAGGCTTGCTGCAAATCACATGAGGCTTTATTCGGGGAAAGCCAGAGCTCTGGGGACGACTCATATCCCGGAAGTGGATAGAGGAGTCGACCCTGAGGGAAAAGAGGACCCGGTTTTTATGGTTCCTCAAGAAGGAGAGAAGGAGGAAGAGGGAGTAGGGGATTTTTCTGATTTGACAATATCTGACAATATCCATTCTTTCTACAGAAGAAATGGGTACAC
>LR755128.1:713541-749450 GCA_902729485.2 Mus minutoides
TAACCCACAAACTCTTGGCAGTGAGCTATAGCAGTTGGCAAATACATGCATTCAAAGAACAGTAGGGGCAAGCACACAGATTCAAGAAATGTTCAGGCTATTATATTTAGCTATGTAAAGGCTTTCTACTAATAATGAAATCTCTTTCCCAGTTTCGGGGTCTTTGAGACCTGTTACATTTTCTCAGGATCTTTCAGTATTTCTTTGAGAATGAGAATAATACTGTACTCTTTTTATTGCCAGTATTTACCTCATCCTTGTGAGTGGTGTACAGTGATTATTCAATAGATGTTAACTGAGTAGATGACTGGAAAGCCTTAGGGTTGCTGCATGTAGTTGATAGAATTCTACTTTATGTCCTTCAAACATTAAGTAGTCTCATCAAATGAATGTTTAAGATTCATGTTTACAAGTTAAATTTTTGTGTTCTTGTGGATGACATGGTTTTGAGCAGGCTTATGTACCTCCTATAATATTTTGGCCTTTCATATATGTTTTAGGAGGGCCAAATATGTGGGCTATTACATCTGAAGAACGTACTAAGCATGATAAACAGTTTGATAACCTCAAGCCTTCAGGAGGTTACATAACAGGTTTGTATTTAATCTTTGTTATATTATTTATTATAAATATGTACCTGTTTATATATCTTAGAGTTAAGTTTAATAATTTCTATCAAAATTGTATTAAGTAATAAAATTCATATCTACCAATACTCTAGAATTTAAAGATACTTTATTTTTCCTGCAACTGTCTTAATTTGTTGTTTCATTTTGGCATATAGGAGGTTTTTTTCTTAAATTCTAAGTGGTGGTCCAGAATCCGTTTTATTACATATTGATACTATTTCAAGAAGTTTTTTTATTTATATCTTATACCAGATATTTTTCCCAGAGATTTCCCCCCCAAAACAACTTTTAAATTTTTTATTTATTTAGGATTTGTTTGTTGTTTTGAGAGAGGGTCTTGCTGTATAGCTCAGACTGGCCTCTAACCTGTTACATCCTCCTACCTCAGCTTCTTCTGAGTGCTTAGATTACAGGGATGTGGCATCCCAAAGTCTGTTTCCATAATGCTATTTCCCCTTTGAGCCTAGGTTAAGTATTAATTATTAGTGTTAACAACTTGTTTTGTAGAAAGACCACCAGAATAAAAGAAGTGATCTCTTTGGGTGTATCTTTCCTTTCTTTTTCAAGAAATGAAACTTTCCATTTTTGTTCCACTGCATCTTAATGCTTTTATGTATAACAGTTGTCACAGAAATGACATCTATACCATTTGTTGGCTTTGCAGTATGCATTACTGTGTTTCACCTTCACAGCACCTCTGTGAGGCAGATACTGTGTTCATCTGTATTCACACAGGGTAAAGCCTAGTCTGAGAAATTATGTGGATTTGCCTAAGGCTATCATGATGACTACTGATACCTTTCAGGCCTTCTTCAGAATCCATCCCCGTATTTATTATAGTCCAATGTCATTTGTATTCCTGCTGTACCGTACCTGCTGTCAGAGTTTGACTTGTCTCCTGACGAGCTAATAATAGTTATCCATGGCTACTAGAAGATCTGAGATTCCTGAGTCAGGACCTTACCACTAGTAGCACAGCTGGTGGTGTGCACATGCCCATGTTTCTGTTGGTTTTCTCTGTTCCCTGAGTCTGACCAGGATGATAACAGAGTGTCAGGAAGATACCCTGCATGCTGGAAGTGCTACAGGAGAACCATGAGCTTGGGAAAGCCATCATTCTGTAGCAAATCCGTTCCTTGTTCCAGTGGGAGACATTATTACTTCAGTCTTCAAGATTTCTCATTTATAAGTCAAATTCTGAAAACCCAAGCAGAGGAATTGGGTTTTGTTCCTGGTGTGTTCAGCAAGTATGCATAACAAGTATCGGGAAACCCGTGAAAAATGTTTCTCTAGCCCTTGGTAGTTATAATTAAAGAACTTGTTTAGAGTGAAGAATCAAAGATGACTAACACACTCTTTCTTCATTGATTAATAGAATGTTTGTGGTGACATATTTCTCTAGAATGTAAATACCTTCATATGTACACTTATAACTTTACTGATTAGAGTTAAGTCAGCACCATGTGCCAACTGTTATTATTTGTAAGTAATGGAATAATTCTGTTTACTAATGCACCATTTGGCTCTTGTGTTTATTACTTTCAGGTGATCAAGCCCGTACTTTTTTCCTACAGTCAGGTCTGCCGGCCCCGGTTTTAGCTGAAATATGGTAAAACACTTTCTTTTATAAATGCATTTAAATTTCTAATCTGCTGTTGTTGTTGTTTAAATAGTATGGTGTTGACATCCAGTTATTTTCATTTGTACTCAGCTGTTAAATAAGAATATTTCGTTAGCTTTTTGAGAAATAAATTATACTAAGTTAATGATTGAAAATAATTTGAAGTGCTCTAATTTAATTCTAATTCTAATAGAAAAAAATTCTAATTTAATTTGAATTCAAGACAGAATGTAAGAGTTAACATTGAAAAATATTTCTGTATAACTTGACAAAAATTTCAAATTCCTTTCTATTATTTTGTTGTAACTTTATTGATTTTCATCATTTGTAAACCCCAACGTGCTATCCCTTTCCTTACTCTTTAAAAATATTCTAGAGGGATAGCAGAGATTCTTAGTGGCTAGTGGCTACTTTTGCAGAGGGCCTGGGTTCGGTTCCCAGCACCCACATGGCAGCTAACAACCATCTATAACTCTAGTTCCAGGGTATCTTGCACCCTCTTCTGACCTCTGTGGGTACCAGGCACACACATGTTGTACATATACATACATGTAGACAAAACACTCATAAACATAAAGAAGTAAAAAAACTCTTAAAATGTTCTAGAATATCTGGGATTGTGTTTTTAATGTATTACAGTAAATAAGACCTTCTACCCCCTTCTTTTTCCATATAGAACATTTGTGTGCTTGACACAATGCTAGTAGCAAACATTTTCAATTATTTGAACAAGTGAATAAATTAAATTTAGAAATTATGAACCTATATAAAATATACACACTATGTAGCCTTAGATGTCCTAAAACTCACTCTGTAGACCAGGCTGGCCTCAAACTTGGAACAATCCTTTTCTCTCTGCCTCCATGATGGCTGGGATTTGAGAGGTGTGCTATTGTTCCTGGCTTAGGACTACAGTATTCCGGAATGATTGTTTTCTATCTTCATTGCTAGAAATCCTCTCTGAACTATCTAGATTCTGTATAGCCTATGAACATTTTCTTAGATACTATCTCTGGCTAGTATTTCTCACTGTTCAGGTTTTCTGTTATTCATACACACACACACACACACACACACACACACACACACACACACACACACATATATATATATATATATATATATATATATATATATATATATATATATATAATTAAGTGACAGTCTACATGTGAATGCTTTGCCATTGTTTTCTTTTTCTTAACCTCAGTAGTCGTTTATATTTCCTTATTACCACCACCCCATATACCGATCTACTTACCTCATTCTGCTTTTAGGGCCTTATCAGATCTGAACAAGGATGGGAAGATGGACCAGCAAGAGTTCTCTATAGCTATGAAACTCATCAAGTTAAAGCTGCAGGGCCAACAGCTGCCTGTAGTCCTCCCTCCTATCATGAAACAACCCCCTATGTTCTCTCCACTAATCTCTGCTCGTTTTGGTATGTATTTAGTAATTTAGCTGCCCTATTTGATTTAAACACACCTAGAGGGGTTTACTCTGCATGGTAATTTAAAATCATAGATGAGTAAGATTTTCTTTAAAGGTTAATTAGCCAGCTAAATTGAGGCCTAAAAATTGTATACTTTGTCCTAATTAATTTATATACTCATCAGATATTACCGATTGATATGTTTTTTTATATAATTTTGATTAGTCAGTTTCTTCTGAATTATATGTGAAAAGCAGTAATTTTGAATGGAACATTCAATAAGATGTCTCTGTATTGAGAAATGCATTCGTTTACACCAGATGTTAGGTTTTAAAACACCTTCTTCTTCCACTGTTGTACTCAGCTGTAGAAATAAACATCAAATCACCTGGTGGCTATATTCTTATGCTATAGTTAGTGTTCAGCAGTTAAGAAAATATAAGTTATCACTAATTTTAAAGACTTGTTTTTGAATTATATAACTTGGAAGAAAAGTGAAATAAGTGGTGCATTTGCCAATAATACATAAACATACGCAAGTCCATCATAGCACCTGCTAGTTAGAGCCTGTTTGTTTGAAAAATGAGGATGCATATTAGTCTAGTAATGTAGCAGCTCTGGATCTGTTTTCTTTACTCAGAAAACCATATAGTCGGGTAAGACATTTTATCTTTGAGATACTATATGTAGCTGACAAAGATTGCTTAGTCTTAGTAGCCATAAGAGAAGGAAAAGAGAAGGTCTGCTTGTAGTTCATACATGAAAGACAATTAATATTCAGGCAATAGCTTACCCCTTCACTTTAGATGCAGAGCTGCTTTATAGAATATTTTAAGAATGATTTACCATGGCAATTCTGCAAATTTGAGGGTGCTTTTGGTACTATAACTTGTTTTTTGAGATGGAAAATATGTTCTCTTTTATCTTTAGGGATGGGAAGCATGCCCAATCTGTCCATTCATCAGCCATTGCCTCCAGCTGCACCTATAACAGCACCCTTGTCTTCTGCTACTTCAGGGACCAGTATTCCTCCCCTAATGATGCCTGCTCCCCTAGTGCCTTCTGTTAGTACATCCTCATTACCAAATGGAACTGCCAGTCTCATTCAGCCTTTATCCATTCCTTATTCTTCTTCAAGTAAGTGTCTATTAAGTCAGAGATGTGAGGAAGAAACTGTTATGTTTGTTGTTTACAGACTTCCTTCTCTGTGGAGTTGCCCAGTACAAATCTTTTCCCTTTATCATTTCCCTCCAGCATTGCCTCATGCGTCATCTTACAGTCTGATGATGGGAGGATTTGGTGGTGCTAGTATCCAGAAGGCCCAGTCTCTTATTGATTTAGGATCTAGTAGGTATGAATACTTAGCACAAACAATTCTGTCTGCTTTCAGTGGGGATTTTTATTTAATAAGCCCCGGGCTTATCTAGGTTGTTCTTTGTAATGGACAAGTATAAATATTTAACACAAGCTTTCTTTGTTGTTGTTGTTATTGTTGTTGTTGTTGTTGGTTTCTTTGTATTGACTGGGCTATCCTAGAACTTGCTCTGTAGACTAGACTGGCTTTGCCTCTGCCTCCCCAAGTGCTGGGATTAAAGGAATGCACCACCACATCTGGATAAAGTAGTATTTTTTAATTTTATAGAACACAAAAGTATCATTTATTACCTGCCATAGAAATCATTATAGTTCTTCAAAACTGTTTACAAAGAGTTACCTTTCACTCAGAAAAGTATTTTATTGTAGCTTAAATAACCATTGGTTTTTGTGATTTTTTTTTTCTTAACAGCCCTGAACCATAGTTTGACAGATTAAGAAATGTAGACAATGTCATTTAAGTGTACTTGGAAGATAAGAAATGTCATCTATAAATTCCCTGGCCAGTAAAATGCCTGGAATTGTAGGTTCTTAGTAGATGGAATTTTATGTGTCTATTGCCATTATAGTGTATATTGATTCTTAATGTTTTTGTTAAAGTTTAATTGTATTTTATTTAGTAACAAAGTTTTAAATACATTTCCTTATAGCTCAACTTCCTCAACTGCTTCCCTCTCAGGGAACTCACCTAAGACAGGGACCTCAGAGTGGGCAGTTCCTCAGCCTTCAAGATTAAAGTATCGACAAAAATTTAATAGTCTAGACAAAAGCATGAGTGGATATCTCTCAGGTAACTGACATATAGTGATTATGAAAGAGCATTTGTCCTTTGTGTAAACATCTTTTGAAAAATTACTTGAATTTGTACTTTGTGTCATATCTAAAGTTCTAACATTGAAGGCATTATATACATAAGAATATTATAAGTATATAATTATTGAAAGATGGAATCAACTTGATTGCTTTCTTCAAATTCTTATGCCAAATTAAGTGCAAGGGGTATACACCCTACTTTTCAGAAAAGCGTCTCTCAGAAAGATTAGACTTAATCTTGTAAGCTTTGAAGTGAATGAAAACCCCAAACCACCAGCGTGGTAGTAGTAGCAATTAGCCTTGACTCTCTTTGAGAGAAAAGCACATTTTCTCTGCTTGCCTTTTTCATGGCTCACTATTTTTTTTTCTTATAAAGGACAACATTTAATTGGGGCTGGCTTACAGGTTCAGAGATTCAGTCTATTGACATCAAGGGGGGAGCATGGTAGCATCTAGGCATGTATGGTGCAGGAAAAGCTGAGAGTTCTACATTTTCATCTAAAGGCAGCTATTGGAAGATTGACTTCCAGGCAGTTAGTATAGGGTCTTAAAGCCTACACCTACAGAGACACACCTGCTCCAACAAGACCACAACTCCAAATAGTGCCACTCCCTGGGCCAAGCATATACAAACCATCACATTCTATTCCCTAGCTCCTATAGGCTTGTTCAAACATATGAGTGTATGGAGGCCATACTTAAACATAGCATAATGCAAAATAAATTTAGTCCAACTTCCAAAGTCCCTACCATGGCTCACTCTTTATGCTTTAACTCACATGTCTGTAGAACATTTCAGTTCAGTTTAGAATATTATATAAACTTACAGAGGAGGATAATGTGTTATATGGTTATATACAAGATGTATACTTGTAATAGGCAAGTATGTTGCATCTCCTAACTTTCACATTCCCACAGCAAATAATTCTTGCATAGGGCAAAGTGAATGATGGCTAAAGGAACAAGGGTCAGGAGAGACTTGGAGATTTCTGTCTGGAGTCATCATGCTAAGGACAGTGGTGCAAATCACAGAAGAGAGCAATTGGGAGTGAAAGCTGGAGAGAGGAACATGAGAGAGACAGGATCTTTTTCTTTATATCTACATATATGTTTGGTTGGGCATAGGAGTATGAATATGGAGGTGAGGTTTGGGCTGCAGGTATAGGGCATCAGGCCTTTTTTTTTTTTCATGCTTGTTGAAAACAGAGAGAAAAGTGTGTTCAGGAGTCCCAGGAGGAATCACAGCCTCTATAGATCATGTAGGAAGAGAGACAGTGAAGAGTGTGAGGGAAGGGGGGGAGGGAGGTCACGACCACAGAGCCTTTCCTCTCCGTGCCTGGCCCGTGGCTTGCCCTTGCTCTCAAGGCTCAGTGGAGCTTTCCTGCTGGAGGAACATGGAGGAACACTCCCTCCTCACTAGCTCTAGGCTCTGCTCTCTGGAGTAGGACTGTGATCACTGCAGAATGCCCACTACCTGCCCCTGGTACAAACATTGATGGCAAATGTTCCGAGAAAGCAGCAACATTGTCTGCATGACTTAACAGAGACTAAAGTTGTTTCTTTTTATGCCTTTCTCGCTCCATCAGGTTTTCAAGCTAGAAATGCCCTTCTTCAGTCAAATCTCTCTCAAACTCAGCTAGCTACTATTTGGTAAGTGTGCTTGCTCATCAGTGATTTCAAACTGTATATCGTCTCTTATAAGAAATCTTTGTGGAAGATTGTTTCTGAAAGATCAAACAAAATCATTGTTTCTGTAAAAATTTGTTACTCGAGAATGTTCCTTGAAAGTTACATTAACTAGGGAAGTTTCCATTTTTGAGAACTTAACCTTGATTTTATAAGCAACAGTGTAGCTTTCTTCTTTATTGACTAACATTGCAATCCAGAGATTATCTCATTTATTCCAGTGAATTGAACATGAACTATGATAGCCGTTTTCCCAGAATAGGCATTTGCTATGATGAGTCACTCTCTTCTGTTTGTTTTGGGCTATGAAAATTAAGGGTAAAAATTGACTCTTTTTTGGGTATGTGTTTACATTTTCCTAAAATATATTAATCTAGAATTTATCCTCTCATTACTCATAAAAACAAAAGTCAGTAAAAACTCTGAGTGCTTCGTAGCTTGTGAACGGTTACATTGCCTTTAGGACTCTGGCTGACATCGATGGTGACGGACAGTTGAAAGCTGAGGAGTTTATTCTGGCGATGCACCTCACTGACATGGCCAGAGCTGGACAGCCGCTACCACTGACGTTGCCACCAGAGCTTGTCCCTCCATCTTTCAGGTCTGTGTCTGCAGAGCCATAGCCCGCATCACTCTGGTGTTGTTTCTGCCTCACTGGAGCCCATGCATCAGTTTAGAGGAGAGCTATATACTTGTTCTGTCCTTTAGTCTTCTTACTCTGGTTAACATCCAGTACTTTGTGCATTGTAACTAAGGGCCATGCTGGGGTGTAAATACCCTTAGTACTGTGTCTTAGTCTGAAAATTCTCAGACTTTGTGATAACTCTTTGTTGTTTGTTCTTCTTAGAGGGGGAAAGCAAATTGATTCTGTTAATGGAACTCTGCCTTCATATCAGAAAACACAAGAAGAGGAGCCTCAGAAGAAACTGCCAGGTATTTAATTTTACACTTTTAATTAATTTATTTGAAAATCAAAATCAGTTGTATTTTCTTTAAATTTTATTTTTGAAATACAAATATTTAGAGTATTTATAGATTTAAAAATTAGATGCTACATGAAAATAGTGAATGAGTAAGATTTGTGTGCATGTATGTCTATGTGTGTATTACTGGGGATTGAACCCATAGACTTATGTAACATCACCAGCTCACTGGGATATTTAAATGATTTATACATTTTAATGAAGAGTAAAATTGAAAATGATGAAGGAAGAGGGGAGCATGTATATATTTGGAAAATTAGTGTTTCTTCCACACTAGGGAGAAGCAGATCAAGCTTTGTAATGTAATCTATAGTTTAAAAAAAGTTTTAAATATTCACTGAAAAAATGCATACATGATTATTTTAAATTATTTAGAAGTTAGTGCAAAGACTAGGGTTATAGCTCAACAGTAGAATGTTTAGCCAGTACTAAGTTTGTTCTCCAGCACTGCAAACCAAACCAAACCAAACCCCACCTTCTTCAGAGTTAATGACATGTAATAGATGAAACACAACCTCTGAGAAAAGGGAAGCCAGGGTTTGTATTGGCTTGGATAGTCAGTGTTTTAATAGAATCAAATGTAGAAAATTGTGGGGGCGGGGGGTGTTAAGTGAATACTTTTACTTTCCTATTTACATTTGAGTATAGAAGTATCCGCATGGGAAATAGCCAGAGAGCAAGAGCAGAAGACATCTCAAGTGACTACTAAGTAGGGTGTATTGAACTGATGAGAGGCTCTGTAGGCTTGGGTGAAAGCATAGTCTCTCTCTCCCTCTCTCTCTCTCTCTCTCCCTCCTTCCCTCCCTCCCTCCCTCCCTCCCTCCCTCCCTTTTTAGTTACTTTTGAGGACAAACGGAAAGCCAACTATGAACGAGGAAACATGGAGCTGGAGAAGCGACGCCAAGTGTTGATGGAGCAGCAGCAGAGGGAGGCTGAACGCAAAGCCCAGAAAGAAAAGGAAGAGTGGGAGCGGAAACAGAGAGAACTGCAAGAGCAAGAATGGAAGAAGCAGCTGGAGTTGGAGAAACGCTTGGAGAAACAGAGAGAACTGGAGAGACAGCGGGAGGAAGAGAGGAGAAAGGAGATAGAAAGACGAGAGGTAATTTTCTAAATGAGTACACAGTGTTTGATAAGAATATGCTGACAATGAGTGCACGGTGTTTGATAAGAATATGCTGACAATGAGTGCGCGGTGTTTGATAAGAATATGCTGACTTGTTGCAGTGCTTTTTCATCTGAATCACGTCACTGTTCTTTATCCCAAACAGAACTGCATCTCTTTTCCCTTGATGAGGGAAAGAGGATCTCTGTGTGTAAGAACAGTAAGGGCTTCATGGCAGAGTTGTGGAAACCTGTATCATATGCCAGTGAGGCCCCAGTCAGAAGAGGACTGATTGAACAGCTGAACTAAGTGAGGGGCTACAGTTAATTGGACATCTGGAGTCAGGCAGACAAGGTCACTGGCAGAAGGCAAGCTTAGAATTCAGAATCAAAGTGTGAAGAATTGAAGGCCCAGACTCAAAGTTTAGGGAGGTGAAGACACAAAGGTGAATCAAGAACTCAGCCCAGAATTATACAGGGCTCCAAGGAACACTATGTTTTTAAGGGCCAAGAATGGAACACAGTAAATTACATGTTCTGAAAAATTGTAAATGAAATTGTCTCTCCTCTGATTCCAGAATGAAGGTATAATTATTTCTTCTGCCTTTTATACTTAGGAAGCCTTCCTTTGACTTTTTAAAAGAAGAATGACTATAACAAAAAGATGGTCTGTGAAGCAATTGAAAAGTGATGAATAAAAGCTACCTCTGTGGCTATCCTAAGTTCCATTGGGAACTATATTTTCTACCTACCCTTAGGCACTATGGCCATTCACTCCTAAATGCTGTCATCCCACAAGGTTTTGAATAATGAAGAATTTTGTAAATTTAAACATTAACAGCAATTTTTATTTTTAGGCAGCAAAACAGGAGCTTGAAAGACAACGCCGTTTAGAATGGGAAAGAATCCGTCGACAGGAGCTCCTCAATCAAAAGAATAGAGAACAAGAAGAAATTGTCAGGCTGAACTCCAGAAAGAAAAGTCTCCACCTTGAACTGGAAGCAGTGGTATGGCTAGAGTTTTTGTGAACTTTATCTAAACGATGCTGGCATTTCCTGTGCAGGGTGCGCTTAAATCAAAAGTGTTTGATTGCTAAGCAGGAAAAAAACAAACAACCAAGCTGCTTACCTAAATGATCTCTTGCCATTTCTTTCAGCTTGAAAAACTAATTTTAAACTAATATTAGTCACTCTGCTTAACTGATTCTTACACATCAAATGTTAGAGGGTCAAATTCTTTGAAGTGCAAATGAGAAGATAAAACAAGCTAGACTCTCTTAAGCCTACCTAGCCTTGCTTGAAAGGCAGGATTCTGCCTGGTGGATGCTTACCTAGGTACTAGAACCAAATTTAGATCTTATGTAGTGAAAGCCTAATTTTTTTTGTTGTTGTCTTGAATTGCATTGAAATAATTTTTATAAATAAAGCATCATAATAACTTTAGTGAGAAAGATGCTGTTTTATGGCATTAAATTTGTGAACATACCATGATTATTAATCACGTTGCAGTGCTACACCAGAGGTCTAAAACCTTTAGCTTCTGTGTACTATAGGGGTGTCTCAGGAACATCATTTTGATGATATATTTTTTTCTTAAAAATGGGAGAAGGTAGACTGATCGGGCGACTCCACAGGTGAATGCCATACCTGGCAAACTGAGGTTAGTCTCGAGGACCCATAGTGCATGGGGAAGCTGACTCCCACAAACTCTTCTTTGACCTTCTTCTCAGACTAACTTTGAATTATAAATGTAAAGTGAAAGTTAACTAAATAAAAATACTTTTTTCCTGAGGGGACCCTGTCCTGTTAGCACTTATTTATTGTATAAATGTATTTGATCTTCTGATAGACTGGAAAACATCAGCAGATCTCAGGCAGACTACAAGATGTCCAAATCAGAAAGCAAACACAAAAGACTGAGCTAGAAGTTTTGGATAAACAGTGTGACCTGGAAATTATGGAAATCAAACAACTTCAACAAGAGCTTCAGGTAGGTCTTTTGCTGCTGAATGGTCCATAACCACATGCAGTCATCCGTAGTTCTTCCTATAGACTCTGTGCTTTAAGAGTCATGAGCCCCTGAGGCAGACCTATGATACAAAAGATTAGAAAGTCCATAGGCCTCTTAAACCTGGGCTGGGCTTGAGCTGGTTTCTGCATAAACATGCACCACGTTGAACTTTAATGAAAATCTCTTTACATACTGTTTTTGTCCATTGTAGATGAAGGTACTAATACTGTCTGAGAGGTTTACTCCACCACAGAAACAGTGTCTCTTCTATATGCTCTCACATGCCAAGTGGGCAAGGCAGGAACTAATCCCCGTAATGAGGGAAAGTCCTCATGTCGTAATCACTTCCTGCAGCCTTACCCCTTAACACTACAGTGCTGGACTCATCTATCAGGGCTGGAATTGTGGCGGGACACACAGGTTCTTACCATATCTTATACTTCAATAAAGCCTTTGCTATTAATTTTAGGAAAGTTTGATTAGAAATTACTGTTTTTGGAACTGTGGTAAAAGAACGTTAAATGTTCCTCTCAGAGACCTGGTACTTATTTACTTGTAGAGTCTGGTTCAATTATTGCTATTTTAGAAAAAGGATATTAGAAGTATTGTCCACCTGGAGAGTTGTCTCACATAACTTCTCTTACAACAAGGATGGACATCAGTTTTCCTCTTGTCACAGCAAAGGCATTTCTTACGTGGTTTGAAATGCTTCCCTACTTCTCCCTAAGAGTTGAGTCCCTCTTTGATGTATACATATTCATTATGGGGTGCTGTGGCCTGTTTACACATGCTGTCTAGTACATAGACACACTTCTCATTCCTTGCCAACTGTCAGCCAAAGTGCAGAAAGTTTCCATCTCTAGACACTCATTATGAAGGCATTTTTGATTTTCTTTAAATTTCAGTCAGGCATTCCTAAATATTTGATTAAATATTTTCTTTTTATATCCTATATAATTCTATACTGCAACCATGTAGTGTTTCTATTCTGTGTAAAAGAGATTAAATCATGTTTTAAAGTTTTCAAAAAACTCTTGGAAATTATATTGGTTTTAATCAGATTCTAACTTTCTTTTGAAAAGGAATATCAAAATAAGCTTATCTATCTGGTCCCTGAGAAGCAGCTGTTAAATGAAAGAATTAAAAACATGCAGCTCAGTAACACACCTGGTAAGACGCTACAGTTTGTTTTATTTCTTTTCTAAATCTTTTTTTTTTGTTTGTTTGTTTTTTTTTTGTTTGTTTGGTTGGGTTTTTTTTGTTTGTTTTTTTTTTGAGACAGGGTTTCTCTGTGTAGCCCTGGATGTCCTGGAATTCACTTTGTAGACCAGGCTGGCCTCGAACTCAGAGATCCGCCTGCCTCTGCCTCCCGAGTGATGGTCTAAATCATTTTTAATATATTATTATTTTTAAAATGGCATTATTGTATTAAAATAATATTTTGGCCATAAGTTAAAAATTTTAAAATAATGTGAAAAATCTCACATTAACCATCAGTGGGAAGCATGACCTCATGTATGAAGAGTTTAGGAAAAGTGGGTCAGCACATGCAGAAGAGGGAAGCGGGTCACTGCCTTACCCCAGACCTGAAAACCAGCTGAAAACGAACTCAGGACCGAAGGTTGGGCACAGTAATGCTTGTCGTAACACTTGGTAGACTGAGGCAAGAGGATTGTTAGGAATCTGAGGTCAGTCTGGGCTGTTTAGCAAATACCTTGTCAGCCTAGACTAAAGAATAAGACCCTTTCTCAAACCCAGCAACAACAAAGATAGATTAAACCCTAAATGTAAGATTGAAGTTTTAAAACTCTCCCAAAAGAGAACAGATAAAAGTACCATGACATCTTTTGCAAGCATTTTAATAAAATATGTTTATGAATTCTTTGAGAATTTCATACAGTGTATTTGGTTCATATTTACTCCCACTCCTCCCTCTAACTCCTGTAAGATCCACCCCTCCCACACCATCTCACATCCAACTCATGTCCTCATGTTGGGTTTAGCAAGTTTTTAAAAATGTATTTTATGTGTTTGGGAGTTTTGTCTGTATATATGTCTGGGCACTATACGTATGCAGTGCCTGAGGTGGCCAGAAGAGGGCATTGGATCTGCTACAATTAGGGTTTCATACAGCTCTGAGCCACCATGGGGATGCTAGGAATTAAACCCCAGATGTCTGGAAGAGCAGCCAGAACTCTTAACCACTCAGCCATTTCTTCAGCCCCATTAAGAGTTTTTAAAACTCACAAGACATATAAAAATAGAAACAGTAAGTTGCCATAGAAATTAGACAAGTAAAATGAAACAAATCATTTTATATCAAACTAAAATGTTTCTGTACTACCAAGATAAAAGGTGACGCACAGATTGAGAGAAAAACTGTGTCAACCATATATCTGTTAGAGGTTTGATATCCAAAATATATAAGGAATATACCCCCACCCCAAATCTGCAGAATAAACAGAAGGATACAGGAGGACTTAACTTTTTACACCATATGTATAATTTTATTCAAATTCTATACTTGATTTTTATACCCTAAAAATTCAAAATTTTAGGTTATGAATTTAGATAGAAATTTTACTATTTCATTTTAATAGAAAAAATGCTCTTTTTATACCTAGTTTCTCTATCCTCTATCCTTGTATATGTTTTTTTTTTTTTAAAAATCATGTACAGTGAAACCCTGTCTCTTTACCTCATAAGATGTGTCATTAAATAATCCTTTTATTAATGCTTATTTGGTCCCTGCTGTGAGTAGTTCTCTGTTCTTGAGACCATTGTGAGTACGTAGGAGGTACTTTATGAGCACAGCCTGTGAGCTGAGCACTTACACATGTTAGGCTGTGGCTTTAGATTCTCCTCACATAATGAGGAGATGGTATGCTCCTGTGTTTGCTCAAACACCTTTTCTGATGTGGAGTTTTTCAAGACCTGATCTTTCAGTACAGAACTAATATTTATATCCATTTCCTTTGAGAATCTTTACAAGGTATTATTTGGAAATAAAAAGTATTATCTCTGTATTATATACCTTTTGTATCTCTTTAGTTACATCATTTTGACGAGACAGGAAATGACATGAATATTTGCCAAATGTGAACTGACTTGATATTTTTGTACTTCAGATTCAGGGATCAGTTTACTTCATAAAAAGTCATCAGAAAAGGAAGAATTATGCCAAAGACTTAAAGAACAATTAGATGCTCTTGAAAAAGAAACTGCATCTAAGCTCTCAGAAATGGATTCATTCAACAATCAACTGAAGGTATTTATCTCCTTTTATCTTCATGCTTCATAGCTGCTTCTTGCTAAAAAAAAAAAAAAAGCTACTGTTAACATACGTGTTACATTTTCATAATTGCTTATACCACTTCAAGTACTGGAATCATAGTACTATTTTTGATGTTCTCTGAAGTTTAGTAACTATGTGTCATAAGATGAAATATTTTCCCCAGAGTTTCCAGGGTTTGATGACTATATGCTCTTTTTATTGGCATCTGTGCATCTCAAAAACAGCTGCCTTTGCCAGCCCTTCAGAAGTAATGTCAGCAACACTCTAAAGTAGAAAACAAACTGGCTGTGGTGTAAATCCTAGAAGTTGGGAGGCTGACACAAAAGGATCAGAATTCAAGGCCATTCCTCAGCAACCTAAAGAGTTTAAGGCCAGCCTGGGCCACCTGAAAGCCTATCTCGGAATGGGGAGGAGGGGTGAGCAGAGAAATTTCCAGATTGCTCTGCGGTGGTCTTCTGACACTAAGTTCTTCTTGTTGGTTTGTCTCTCTGATCTGATGTAATTAACCTTTAAGAAATAATACAATGCTTAGTGAAATCTAAAGTGAATCTGAGACCAAAATTTTCATCTGAAAAGTAAAGTTCATGATTCATTGATTTACTGTTTGCCACTGCAGCAGAGCAGATGCCCAAGGGTATTATTGCACTTTTCTCACGGGACAATGGTAATCAGATACTGAAGCCATATGAATGGAGATAATAAAATGTTAGTTGGATATTGAAGTGTCGTTCAAATTTGGGAGTAGTCTCAGTTCACCCTTTGCTAACTATTCATAAAGTTATCAGAGATACAGTTTTGTGTAGTAATTCTTTGAGAAAGCTATTTTTCATATGTTTTTTATCCTGCTGACTTACTAGAGTAACATTAGCAACAACTATGGAATAAACAGTATGATTAAAAAAACACATCATGATAGCTTCAGTTAAGGACAGAAAATTGAGGTGAATAATTCTGATAATGTACTTTACACAAAGATATATTCTTTAGAAAAATTAAAACATGGCCATTGGTCAAACAAGCCAGTCTAGTTATTTTCCTTGAATTCCTTTATAAATCTGTACATAGTTTAACTGGCCTTTTGTCTGCCTTATCTTACAGTGTGGGAGTATGGATGACTCTGTTCTTCAGTGCCTTTTGTCTCTGCTAAGCTGTCTCAACAACCTCTTCCTCTTACTTAAGGTTATTTTCTAATATCTAGCTTCCTTTTTTTAAGTTACTTTACTGTTTTCTTTTTTTAAACTGAACTATTCTTTGCCTTTATCTGATTATATTTGTTTGGAATAACATATACAATAAAACCTTTTTTTTCCTTCTGTTTGCTCTAATATGCTTCTGCTGTCTAAATGCCTGTTTGAGTCTAATGCCAGACATCAGGAAAGCTGTCCACAGGTCCTCCTTCATGAAGACTCCTGCTGGTCCCTTACACTATCCCTGTGGATTGGCTTACCTAACGGGGTGGCTCAGGAGAAAACTAAGGGAATCTGAAGGGTAAAGCACCCAGTCCCTTAAAGCCATCACTCAGGTTTCTACTTCTTTCAGTCTAGAGTAGGGTCATGGCTTGTGTGCACCAGGCTGTGTCCTAATTTGAATGTAAGGAAAAAATGTAAAGAATCAGTAATACAAGGTATCATTACTTGCCAGGCCTTGTATTTTGACATACATACACTTGAGATGAAAATTAATATGTGTAAATCACATGTTTTGCTGTGTCCTTAAATACACAGACTATTCAAAATATTCAATGAAGTTCTCCTTTAATGTAGCTTAAAGATAGGTAAATTATATTAAATACTTGCCTACCCAACTACTCAGTGCTAAAATGAATGAAATAGGCAGTTCTTTTTATATCCCACAGTAATTACACCTCCACTATTTCAAAAGGTAAGGCAGATTGTAAAAGATAGAAGCAGCAAGGTCCCAAATGTTCAAGCATGACTGATCAGGTTATCTGGTCTTAGAATTTTGCTGCAGATCATATAAAGACTAAAGTGTGAGTGTCTTCATTGTAAATTGTGTCCGGTACAGATTTGTGGACTGTGCTCATTCCTAGAATAGTCCGATTCTTCCAGTTAGCATTGATTCTCTACAGGCCAGCAGACTACTCTGTCCTGCTTTCCTTTCTTCTTTCTGCTTCCTGCCTGCTAGTTTTTCACTGCTTGTTGATACTTTCATACAGGCGATTGAAAACACTAAAGGGGTGTGAGATCTGTCAGTCAGTGGCTGTGAAACTTGACTGTGCTTACAGAGTCATTGCTGTAAGGTGATACAGAGGGATCTCTTTTTTTTTCTTTTTTGGCTTTTCAAGACAGGGTTTCTCTGTATAGTCATGGCTGTCCTGGAACTCACTTTGTAGACCAGGCTGGCCTCGAACTCGGAAATCTGCCTGCCTCTGCCTCCCTAGTGCTGGGATTAAAGTTGTGCGCCACCACGCCCGGCTCCAGAGGGATCTCTTAACACACTGCTGAAAACTTGCATTGACTCGTGCAGCAGGGTCCTCTGAGCACTCCCCTGAAAGTACCATCAGAGTAAGCAGAAGCTAGGTGCAGTGGTCAGCAGTGGTTAGGCATGAAGACTGTCGACTGCTTCTGAGGCCCTCTGACGAGAATAGAAGGCTTAAGGCTGAGAGATGCTAAATGAAGGGACAAAGAACACCAGAAGCTGTGAGAGGAAGGATGGGGCTGATTATACTAAGTATGATAATTATAGATCACAGGCTTTGCTTACATGTTCACCATGCAGAGTGCCTATGTGAAGAAGCCAGATGTGGCACCCATCTGAAATCCCAGTGCTAGGGAGACTAGAGGGTAAGGAAGGGACCTTGTCTCAAAAATAAAGTGGATGCTATCTAGTCAGCCATACTCCAGGGCACAGGGCGGGCAGGCCCCACAGGAGTAGTCAGCCAACACAGACCCGACTCCATAGGGTTGTTTGTTTGCTTTGTTCTCAAAAAAGAAAGAGAACTTAGGTGGGTAGGGAGTTAGGGGAGCAGGATGAATATGATCACAACACATTGAACTTCTCAAAGAATAAATTAAAAACATGATTGAAAAATAAGGTGGAAGACATCTGATGTTGAACTCTGGTCTACACATACATATACATGTAAACACACAAACAAAAGAAGAAAACATTTAAAAAGAAAGAAAAGAAAAAAGAGAAATCTGGAGCATAGATTAAGAAAGAAAGAGAGCTGGGCAGTGGTGGCACACGCCTTTAGTCCCAGCACTGGGGAGGCAGAGGCAGGTGGATTTCTGAGTTCGAGGCCAGCCTGGTCTACAGAGTTAGTTCCAGGACAGCCAGGGCTACACAGAGAAACCCTGTTTCGAAAAACCAAAAAAAAGAAAGAAAGAGAATGGGAGAAGGAAGGAAGGAAGGAAGGAAGGAAGGAAGGAAGGAAGGAAGGAAGGAAGGAAGGAAGGAATCTGGAGCATAGATTAAAGAATTTTTAATAAAAAGAATATTTTCACGGGCTGGAGGGATAGATCAGTGGGAGTTCTAGGAGAAAGAATGTGTGGGGGAATTAGGAAGCTTCAGGAGAGAGAAAGAATCAGCCTAAAGTAGATGCCTTGGTAGGTGGGGTGGATGACTATATAAGCAGGAGAGAAGAAAACAATGTGTTGAGCAATGTTAAATATCTGTTTTATTCCAGGTCATGAGTTTAAATTGAAGACTACATGCCTAATTATATGATTTTCCTTCCCTTATTTACAGCTGCTTAGACACAAGCACAGACATGGCGAGTGAAATTGGTTCATGGCTTCAAATTGATTTGGGATTTTAGCAGACATTGGCTAAGATGGAAGGGAAGGGGAGTTACAGATCTTAACATGAGAATTATGACAAGGATAAACTCTGAAATAGTAACTGGATGTAAAAGGATCCTAGAGGAAGAGGTGCTGATGTAGAAAGGGAATGTTAAAGCCAGCAGAGTAGGGTCTCCATGAAGCTGAGACACCCTTGAAGTGGCAAAGGCTCAGACGCCAAGAACGTAATGGATGAAGAATAGGGTATTTTCCCAGTGGGTGTTCTCTTTTTGATGTTAATTGAACTCAAGGCTTACTAGTAGGAACAGTCCACTAAGAAGCACTTAAGAGCCAGGCGTGGTGTCACACGCCTTTAATCCCAGCACTCGGGAGGCAGAGGCAGGTGGATTTCTGAGTTTGAGGCCAGCCTGGTCTACAAAGTGAGTTCCAGGACAGCCAGAGCTACACAGAGAAACCATGTCTCAAAAACAAAAACAAAAACAAAAAAAAAAAAAAAAAAAAAAAAAAAAAAAAAAAAAAAAAAAAAAAAAAAAAGAAGAAGCACTTAAAAGGTCTGACCTCAGAGTTAGGCTTTGACCGGATCATCTATATAGAGGTCAAAGACATGAATAAATGAGACTCAGTGCCCGGGTGATCAGTAGTGATGATGAAATAGCATGCACACGTGCACAGACACAGGGTGGGATGCTCTGTGAACCCACATGTACTATACAAACACTTTAGCTGTTCTTATCAAAGAGTTGCACAAAATCTCTAAAATATATAGTGTGATTAAAAAAAACTCAACACTATTGACTCTGAGTATTAACTGAGGAAGTGCTTTTCCACAGAAGGAAAACAGAACCTGCCAACACTGGAATTTTTAGTGGTACCCTCCAGCTGGCAAGGGTAATTTGTGTGTCAGGTATGCATCTCCTTTCCAAGATGAGGAACAATAGCAGGAAATGTGGACCTGAAGACCTGCTTTGAGGCATGGGATAGAAACTTTGGTTTCTGAAGCAAAGCATCTTACCCATGTTTCTGCTATGGGCTTCTCTCTAGACCTCATCTCATGTTTTAAATGAGGGGCTAGCAGTGTAACCCAGTGCTAGAGCACCTACCTAGCATGTACTTAGCCCTAGGCCCAATCCCTAGCACCACCATATATATTCAAATATAGAAGTTGGAGTATATGGGGGGTCTACGTTTATGAATTAAAGATCTAGTAACAGGTATACCATTTTTAAGTTAAGATACCAAGTAATCTATAACCATAAGAACATCTTCAGTTTCTACTTTTGAAAATGTCATAAATATGAGTAATATCATGGAGGTTTATTGCTTACTTTTGATATTGATGGGAATGCTGGATTTCAGATAGCAGTTAGTAAAAATAAAAATCAATTTTGTTTTTTAGCCACATTCATGGACTTCTGAATTCTCCTAAACATAATTTTAAATCTTTAGAAGTACATTGGCCCTTGGTTTACAAACTGTTGCTGTAGAGTAAAGGCAGAGTGCTTTGCTGTGCTCGTTTTCTTACCTGCTTTTCTCTCGGGTATAGAGATTGAGAAGACAATTCTCCCCTTTAATTATGAATTTGTCTCTCTCTCTCTCTCTCTCTTTTTTTTTTTTTTTTTTTTTTTTTTTTTTTTTTTTTTTTTTTTTTTTTTTTTTTTTGGCTTTTCAAGACAGGGTTTCTCTGTATAGTCATGGCTGTCCTGGAACTCACTTTGTAGACCAGGCTGGCCTCGAACTCAGAAATCGGCCTGCTTCTGCCTCCCGAGTGCTGGGATTAAAGGCATGCGCCACCATGCCCGGCTTGTATTTGTCTCTTTTAATTTTGCTTATTTTTTTTTACAGATTTTTGAGGCTATGCTGAGTAGATTTAAAACTGTTGTAGTTTACTGGTGGATAGGTCCATCTGTCATGATGTCTCCTCTAGAGACATCTCCCGGCACTGGGAGACTTAAGGCAGGAGGTCTGCAAGTTCTAGGATGATACCCTGAGCTACAAGTGACTTTGAGTACAGTTTGGGCTTCGTAGAAAAAACCTGTCCAAAAAACCCTACCAAAACAAACAAACAAACAAACAAGAAAACCTGGGGAGATAGCTCACTTGGCAAAATGCTGTCTGTGTGAGTGTGCAAGCATGAAAACCTGAGTTTAATCCCAGTTTATCCAGAGATGGTGGGATGCTTATAAGCCCAGTGAAGAAAGTAATAGATACATGTGGGAGGGGAGGGGAGGGGAGGCAGAGGTAGTGTTATCCTAGCCAGCCTATCCTGATTGGTGAGCCCAAGGTCCCAGGGAAAGGTCCTGTCTCAAAAACAAGGTAGAGAGCCCTGAGGAAAGATATGCAAGGTTGACTTCTGGCCTACAAGCATGTGTTAATACATATGCACATAACACACACACACACACACACACACACACACACACACACACACAAACACACATACTTCTTTCAAGGATAATGTTTCCTGATATATTAGTCTAACTGCCCTGCCTTTCTTTTGCCCTGTTGGCATGGAATACATTTTCTACCTTATTTATAAACTGTTATATATTTCATTTATATTTTATCATTTAAGTGACATAGTTACAGTTTATAACTTCAGTTTTATATTTAACTGGAGTAGTTAGTCTGTTTAACATACTGACAAATTTCGAATGTAAAATTTTTTTCTTCTGTTATTTATTTTGTTTCTTTTTCTTATCTTGCTCTTTTTTAGTGCATTATTTGTTTACAGTTTCATGCACATATATAATATACTTTGAGCATAGACCTTGCACCTATCTGCCTATTTACAGTTTTATGCACATATATGATATACTTTGAGCATAGTCCCCCACCATTATCCTTCTTGTACTTCCTAAAAAGTCTTTCTCCTCCTTGCATTTTTTAAAAGCCTACTTCATTTAATTAGGATTCTGTCTGAGCATGGGTGGGGAGTTATTTACTTAAGCTATGGCAGTTTAACCGTGGTTACACCTACCCCTCCCCCAGCAACCATTAACTGTCTGTAGTTCCTTCACGTAGGGATAAGAACTGACTGTCATTTTGTGTTAACTCTATCTCTTCCTTCTCTGTAACCTAGTTATACCTTCCTTTATTTTTCTAGTATTAGGTATCCTAGAGACTATAGTTTGCATCCTTGATTTACTTAGTATCAATATTCTGCTGATTTGTATGTCTATATACCATGTGCATGCCCAGTGCCTACAGAGGCTAGAAGAGGATATCAGATCCTCTGAAAGTGAGGTGCAGATGTTTGTGAGCTGCTGAGTGGGCGCTGGGAATCCAGTCTTCTGGATCAGCAGCCTTAACTGCTGAGCCCTCTCTCTAGCCCTTTTTCTTAGTTCATTGACTTCTAGTATACATTATTTTTTTGTTGCTAAATTCCTTTCAAGCTTTTTATGAAAAAATTCACAGAAATAATTGGAATATTAATTTGTGATTTGATAAACAAAGTCATCTTTCCAGAAGTCATTTTCTTTTGCTTTTGGCAAACAAAATGGAACAAATCACTTTAATTCAATGGCTAGCTAAGCTGATTCAAAGCAGAACTTCTGCGGTGATTTGAATGAGAATGGCTCTCATAGGTTCATATATCTAAACATTTGGTGATTCATTGGTTGGTAGAACTTTCTTGGAAGGATCAGGAGGTGTGGCCATGTTGGAGGAGGTGTGTCTCTGGGAGTGGACTTTGAGGTTTCAAAAGCCTAGACCATTCATTCCCAGTAGCTAGTGCTCTCTCCTTTCTTCTCCTCTCCTCTCCTTCCCTCCCCTCTCCCTTTTTCTTCTTCTTTCCCTTCCCTCCCTTCCCCCTTCCTTCTGCTTTCTTCCACTCCCTTCTTTCTTTTCTCTCTCTCCCCTCCTCTCTCTCCCCTCTCCTCTCTCTTCTCTCCCCTCTAATAACACATGTAGATCAGATAGATGTAAATTCTCAGCTACTGCTCCAGAATATGTCTGCTTGCCTGATCCCTGTTCCAGACCACAGTGGGAACCAAATGTAGCTCTCTGGAGCCCAGAGCCCCTTACTTACTCCCTAATCCTGAGGGGTCCATGATAGACAATCAAAATGTGCACTCCTAGGGGGAATTCTGTGGTGTAAGGTTTTTTGGCTGTACAACTTTGAGCTCCTGACGAGTCCCAGGTGCACACTCAGCCAGAAGGTATCTGGGATCCACAAATGGAAAACACTCATACCAGTTAATCTTAAAATGCCTTTTGGCTAACTCAATGACTGTGCACTTCTAAACCTTCCCTTGCTACCCTAGGCCCGAAAATTCACATGGCTGGTTGGCTTTATCTCCTGCCATTACTGTGTGCCCTTGAGTCCTTCTGATTCTCCCTGCATCCTACCTGGGCAGTGTCCCACCCCCATGCTCAACCATTGGCCACTGGCCATCTTTATTGATAGATCAAAACCTAGCTGGGGACAAGGACCTTCAGCCTCTGGACATGCAGATTCAAAGCATTAGCACTGATGTCCAGCAGATTTCCAGCTTGTTTATGCCAGCCCTTCCCAGAGGTGGATGCCCTGCTGAGCTCCTTAGCCTCTGCTTTCTCTCATCTTCTCAGATGGGTGGATGCCTAGAAGGAGGAAGCACAGGCGTTGGGTACCTGTCTCCTTTCTCCAGGATCTTAATCCTCCTGGCTGAGTGTGCACCTAGGACTTGTCGGGAGCTCAAAGTTGTATAGCCAAAAAAAAAAACCCCCCCAAAAAAACCTCACACTACAGAACTCTCCCTGGGAGTACACATTTTGATTATCTATCACGGACCCTTCAGAATTAGGGAGTAAGTAAGGGGCTCTGGGTGCATTTACAGTATCCCAGTACCTGCAAATGAGTATCTTTTATATCTTATTCAACTTCCTAGTTCTTGGCATAACTTGAAACTATAAGAATTACTCAGCCTTTCCTGGGAAAGGTCCCAATTATTAGACTTTTTGTCCTAAGTCAGCCATTGGAAGAAGGCCCATTTCAAGGACTCAAGGCTTAAAATAAAACCTACTTGGAAAGTTACTGCAGCTCTCAATCTTAAAGAATAAGTTTGAGGCTAATGTTACACAGATTAAGATCATACATTAATTTGGTTGTTGTTTATACTCCCTCAAAATGTAGAATTCTCTTTAGTCCTGGCTTCTACCACTAATCGCTATTATTTATTGAGAATCTAAGTAAGAAACCTGCAACACTATAAGCACTTTACCTGGATTAATTCATTTTATCTGAACAGCAGCTCTGTGAGACACGTTCAAATTAGGAAACTAAAACTTTCATGAGCTAATACAAGTATTAGCCTTTTGTGGACTTCTCCTAGAGGCATTCTCTCTAATATTAAACAACCTACTTCTCCATAACCACCATCCTCTTTTGTTTCTCAGTAAAATTTAGAGACAAAAACAACAAATAAAATCATGGAAGCTGATAGCTGTGTGAGACTTAACCTGAACACAACATTTGTGTAAGTCCCAGACATTTGGGCAGTCTCAGCCACCATACTACCCCTAGGCCAGGTATACAGCTCAGTTGGTTTACCTCTTGCTTAGCTTGGTTCTGGAAAAATACAGGTTTTCCTTGTTTGGGTTTGCAGTTTTGTCACTAGGAGGGTGAGGGGACACCATACATTTGAAAAAAAAAAAAAAACAAAAACAAAACAACTAAAATACATTCAAATATTGTCTAGCTCTATTATTTACCATTAAATTTCTTTTAATTATTTTAGGAATTATTAATAATTACCCTCTTTTTTTTCTTTCCTTTTTCTGTTTTTGGGTTGTTGTTTGGTTGTTGTTAGTTTCTCTTTCCTTCAGCCTCTTTTTCTTTCTTCCTTTTTCTATTACTGTTAAGTATTTGTAGATTCACAATAGTGGCTATTGAAAGACAACCAAGATGAGTGGGTGGGAGGCCAGCTTCTGGGAAGGGCTGAATATTCCTACCACACTGCCCATGGAATTGGAGACCAGGGCCCCAGGTCCTCGTTGATAACTCCTTCTCTAGTCTTTACCTCTGTGTTTTATGTTTACCTCATTGCTGTCTGTCCTAACTCACTGGGTAGTAAGGGACTCAGATTTAGTTTATCTCAGTTTAATGAGCCAGACAAGTTTCTTTTACAATACCTAATCAAGGTATTTGTATTCTGGAAAAAAATTCTGACCCAGTTTGGATCATATTCATGTCCTTTTGAGCATTCATTCTCAGCAGGGAAATGAAGTGCTGTGATCTTTTAGACCAAGTGTAGTGATTGCTTCTGAGTGGAAAGACAGGGAACACTGAGACCTGCCAAAACCACAGTCAGAAAGTCATTGTGTCTGCTTGTGATCCCAGCACTGAGACGGTAAAGATGGATCCCCGAGGCTTGTTAGCCAGCCAGCCCAAAGTACTAGGCAAGTTTCAGGCCAGTGAGAGGCTCTCTCTCAAAACAAGGAGTCTGGTGCCTGAGAAATGACACCCACGTTTGACCTTGACCTCTAGCATACACCACACACACACACACATCACAAAATTTTTCTTTAAATGTTATTACAAGCAAATTTTTCATATTTTAATGAATTGCATTTTCTATCAAAAGTAATACTTCAAACAATTGGTTTATTAAATATTTTGTGTTCTTTATGGACTGATATGGAAATAGATATGTCTTAGTAGATGCATGAAGTACTTACTGTATTTAAAACTTTTATATCATGTGAATAGGTTTTTTAAACCTTTAAATCTCTTTTAAATTTAATTATACATGTCTTAGTAATTTGTTTTTAATGCAAATGCTATATTATTAAATATGATTAAAATATTTAAATATTGACTTACTTTTATTTTATCCTTAGGAACTCAGAGAAAGCTATAATACACAGCAGTTAGCCCTTGAACAACTTCATAAAATCAAACGTGAGAAATTGAAGGAAATCGAAAGAAAAAGATTAGAGCAAATTCAAAAAAAGAAAGTGGAAGATGAGGCTGCAAGGTAATTGTATTGTACTATACTTGTATTAAATGAATGTGTCACGAATGTATTGAAGTATTCTACTATTGAAATTCTGCTCAGCAGTGGTGGTGTGTGCCTTTAATCCCAGCACTCAGGGGCAGAAGCAGGCAGATCACTGTGAGTTCCAGCATAGCCTGGTCTACTGAGTGAGTTCCAGGACAGCCAGGGCTACGTAGAGAAACCCTGTCTCAAACAAAATAAAACAAAATAACGTTCTAGCTTTCGTTGCACATTATTTTTGTTTATGAAAACTTAAAGGGAATAAAAGTATTATTTTTAAATACTACTCAGATTCCAATTCTATAAATTCAATTCTCCTTTTAGGCATTAAGTTTTCATTAACCAATTCTATGGTCTACTAGTGAAAGATAAGGACATGGGAGTCAGACCTGGACCAGGCTCTTAGTCTTCCCTCCACTATCTGAGGGACCCTGGCAAACCGACTGTTTATCTTTCTAAAGCCTGCTTTCTTTATTTGAAAACAGAGAATACCGTTTACCACATAGGTAATTGTAGGCTTTAAATAAATAATGTAGCTGGAATCTTGTACATTACACATAATGAACCTCATTAGTTCTCTGGCTCTCCAGTAAATCTGTCTGTTCCCTAGAAGATCATTTTAAAAAAAAACAAAAAACATGAACCATTTTCTCGGTGCCACTAAGACATTGTCAATCAATCATTTCCATTAGAGCAGAGAGATGGGCAGGGACATCTGAAGCACAGACCTTCCCTTTAGCAGCTGTGTGGGGCTCTTTGTTTGTGTCTTTTGTCAGTGAAATCCTTTGATTCTCCAGTTCCAGAAATGAGTATAATTGGTAAACAAATTATTAGTAAGCCAGTAATTTCTCTTCCGTAGTAAGAAGCAGATGAGTAACATCTGTGGAAGAGCTAACAGACACTGGGGGATAAGAAGTACATTCCCACCTCGTGAGCCTCTGTCCTTAGTGGCCTAAAATGACCAGTGCTAACACATGTGGAGTAACAGCTTTGCATGTGATGTGGGTCTGCCCTGGATCCTTCCTCCTCCTGGATTCCTCATTTATGTAGCCGTGGGTTCAGACAGTTAAAGACTTTACTGTCTGTCATTCCAGGTACACTCTATCCATGACCTCCTAGCCAGAGATACTATAATAATATAGAAGGGAGGGGCTCAGTGAGTAAATAGCTTGCCTTGCAAGTTTGATCCTTATAATCCAGGTAAAAATGTGGTGTTACATAGTTCCAATTCACTGGCCAGCCAGTCTAGCCTAATTGCTGAATTCCAAGCCAATGAAAGACACTTGCCTAAAGGAGGTGGACAGGGTTCTTAAGGATGACACCTAAAGTTGTGTTCTGGATCCTACATGCAAACATATAGGCATGAGCACACACATATGCATACATGAGCACCTATACACATAAATATACTAGCACACATATAGCCATGAGAACACACACACATACAAGCATGAACACACATATATGTAATTTTTTAAAGAATAATGCAGAAATAAAGACAGTAAAGTTCTTTACTTGGCACTTACCTTGTGCCATTTACCATTGCACAAAGGATCTATGCAGTGGTCACACAGTCATTGGATAAGAACTGTCTGTGGATACCTACATCTCACAGTTTTTCTCAGGCTTAGAATTATTAGTAATACATATTTTCATTTTATTTATCTTTCTACATTTTGTCTTCTGTAGTAAACCAAAGAAGTTAAAGAGAATGCAAGTAATGTAGACCTTATCAGTCCAGAGCTTCATGTTAGTACTGTAGCTTGATTCTGATATGTAGATCTCACTCAGAGTTGTGCAAAGCTTCTAGAGGAAGTGTGCTGTGCTGGGATAGAGGTTGAAGGGTGAGTCCTGGGATCCATCTGGCCACAGTCTCTGCTACTCTGCTAAAGCTGAGGCTTAGGGAATCAAAGCCACAGGCAGGACTGACTCGTGAAGAGTCCGGGCAGGAAGAAGCCCCACACTTGCTCTGTGCATCCCTTCCTACTTTATCTTGGGCTCCAAGGGAACCTGAGGTCTGCAGTGTTCTCCGTTGTCCTCTCCAGCTCACCCCAGTCTGAGTCTGAGTCTCTCTTTGGCTCTCTTTCCCCTTCCCCTTCAGCATTTCCATGTGAGTTCTCCAGCCAGTGGGAACCAGATCTTCCAGTATGCCTGTCAGTTTGTTTGGGTTTTGGTGTCCCACATATTAAGATATTATGTAAACTCTTCACTTCTCTTATTTAAAGGAAAGCAAAGCAAGGAAAAGAAAACTTGTGGAGAGAAAGTATTAGAAAGGAAGAAGAGGAAAAGCAAAAACGACTCCAAGAAGAAAAATCACAGGACAAAACTCAAGAAGAGGAACGAAAAGCTGAGGCAAAACAAAGTAAGGATAAAGTAGACCTGCTAAGAGCAAACAAAATAAAAACAATAAACTGAAAGATGCTCACCTTTATTTAAGTTAGACAAACCTTTTAAATTAAATGTGTGTGAAAAATGTATACACATGTGGGAACTGACTGAGGGTAGCATCCTCAACATAACATGACAGACAAGGTGGTTTTACTGACTTTCATAAAAGATCGCCTACAGTTTTCAGAATGGCTGCAATCTTAAATGTTCATATTGTTTACCAGTGTAGCTGAGCCACTTATTTATCTGAAAGAGTAATAAAATTTAAGTCTTTTTTCACATTGAACTTTTCTTAGAAGGCATGACTCCTTATACAGTTGGAGTCCATTCTAACATACTTCTGTAGTACATCTACTTTTAGATGAGTAAACTTTTGGGTCTCTGATAGTGATGCAGTGTATTCATATTTTTTAGCAAAATACTTTTAAATGTATCAAGTCTGGTATGTTTGTGAGTCCTTCTATTTTCCCCTTAGAACAAACGGGTAAATCTGCAGATGTATCTTCACCCAGTCCTGTTTACTCACTAGTCTCCTGTGGCTTCCTTTGTGTGCACTCTGCCTCTATTGTAGTCTCTCCTCCATTGATCTGACCATGTCGCTCCCTGCTTAGGTGCCTTGCACCATGCATAGCTTGGCCTGCCGACTCACTCCCACCCTCCCTTAGATCCATGCGCATGCCTCAGTCTGTGAGGAATCACTTTGTTCAGCTGTCTCCCACATCACTTAAGATAAGCATTCTTCTTTGCTTTATACTGACTCCCTGAGTAGTCACGGTATCTGGATCCTTATAAGTCTAACTCAAGCAGGACTTTGTTATACTGTTTGATGCTTACTTTTTTTGTTTTAGATTTTAAGAGCTCTTTATATTTATAATAAAGATGTGTATACTCTAAAGTAGCAAATTATGGGGATTATCGTTTCTTCAGGTGAGACAGCCAGTGCTTTGGTGAATTACAGAGCACTGTACACTTTTGAAGCAAGAAACCACGATGAGATGAGTTTTAATTCTGGGGATATAATTCAGGTAAGAAATGAAACCCTTTCTGCTCATGAGCAAGCTAATCACAAATCATTATACCATGTTTTCTATAATGTTAACTTTGATTTTTATATATTTCTAAAAATATTTTTAAACATTATCTCACTTAGCCCTTGCAGCATCTCCCAGAGCTGTACAGGGCAGTAATTACTACCATAATATTACCAAAAAAGAAAACTTAAGCCCAGACACATTGTAACTGTCAGCATTGCGGTGACAGAGTGCAGAGAAAGTTTGTCTTTTGGTTCTGAGTAAAGTATTCTTTCAACTGTGCCATATCAGCTCACCATATCATAAGAGATGGCACCACTTGTGATGTTTTAATGAATAAACAGAATTTTGAAGGGTTGATTATTTTCTACCAACTGTTTAAAATGTGAGGTTAAGTTCTGAAATCCTGACTGAATTTTGGCCATTTGTTCCTTGGAACAAATGGTCTGTGCTGTATTATCATAACCCATGTGAAGTAGATTAATAAGAAAATACATAGAGAATCACATTGATAAAGGTATTATAATATACTGGAAAAGCACAGGCTTTAAAAGTCATCCATTAGGGCAGAGCTGATAATCAGACCTCTCTGCACCTTCCCTGCCAGAAGAGAGTCGGCCTCCAGGGAGGGCTCTGACCCCAGGACTCAGGTGAGATCGCCATCTTCTATCGCAGGTCTCTTTGAGACCAGACCTGGCAGAAGAGCATGTGGGTCTCAGAAGCAACATAGCTTCTTAGACGGGGTCCCTTCAGGCCTTCATCTTCAGCCAGGAGGCAGAGTTGAGCTCCAGACCTCTGTGCACCTTCCCTGCCAGAGGAGAGGTTGCCTGCATAGAGTGCTCTGACCACTGGACTCAGGAGAGAGCTGGACTCCCAGGAGTGCTGACATCGGCTAACAGAGTCACAAAAGTAACAAGCTCCAGCCAGAAACAGCTAGAACATCTAACACTAGAGATTACCAGATGGCGAAAGGCAAACGTAGGAATCTTACTAACAGAAACCAAGACCACTTGTCATCATCAGAACCCAGAACTCCCACCACCGTGAGTCCTAGATACCCCAACACACCTGAAAAGCAAGATTCAGATTTAAAATCATATCTCATGATGCTGATAGAGGATTTTAAGAAGGGCATTTTTTAAATTTATTTTTTCTTTTTTTTTTAATTTTTATTAGATATTTTCTTCATTTACATTTCAAATGTTATCCCGAAAGTCCCCTATATCCTCCCCCACCCCCCACCCAACTTCCCTACCCACCCACTTCCACATCATGGCCCTGGCGTTCCCTGTACTGGGGGATATAAGGTTTGCATGACCAAGCGGCCTCTCTTCCCATGATGGCCAACTAGGCCATCTTCTGCTACTTATGCAGCTAGAAACACGAGCTCTGGGGGTATTGATTAGTTCATATTGTTCTTCCACCTATAGGGTTGGAGACCCCTTCAGCTCCTTGGGTACTTTCTCTAGCTCCTCTATTGGGAACCCTGTGATCCATCTAATAGCTGACTGTGAGCATCCACTTCTGTGTTTGCCAGGCACTGGCATAGGCTCACACGAGACAGCTATATCAGGACCCTTTCAGCAATATCTTGCTGGCGTATGCAATAGTGTCTGCGTTTGGTGGCTGATTGTGGGATGGGTCCCCAGCTGCAGCAGTCACTGGTTGGTCCATCCTTTTGTCTTAGCTCCACATTTGATCTCTGTGACTCCTTCAATGTGTGCTTTGTTCCTAATTCTAAGAAGGGGCGAAGAGTCCACACTTTGGTTTTCATTCTTCTTGAGTTTCATGTGTTTTGCAAATTGTATCTTGGGTAATCAGTTTCTGGGCTAATATCCACTTATCAGTGAGTACATGTTATGTGAGTTCTTTTGTGATTGGGTTGCCTCACTCAGGATGATACCCTTAAGAAGGGCATTAATAACTCACTTAAAGAAATACAGGAGAACACTTCTAAACAGGTAGAAGTACTTAAAGAGGAAGCACAAAAATCCCTTAAAGAATTACAGGAAAACACTGCAAAACAGGTGATGGAATTGAACAAAACCACCCAAGATCTAAAAATGGAAGTAGAAACAATAAAGAAAACCCAAAGAGAGACAACTCTGGAGATAGAAATCCTAGGAAAGAAACCATAGAAGCGAGCATCAGCAACAGAATACAAGAGATGGAAGAGAGAATCTCAGGTACAGAAGATTCCATAGAGAACATGGACACAACAATCAAAGAAAATGCAAAAAGATCCTAACTTAAAACATCCAGGAAATCCAGGACACAATGAGAAGACCAAACCTAAGAATAATCGGTATAGATGAGAATGAAGATTTTTCAACTTAAAGGGCCAGCCAGTAAATATCTTCATCAAAATTATAGAAGAAAACTTCCCTAACCTAAAAAAAGCGATGCCCATGAACATACAAGAAACCTACAGAACTCCAAATAGACTGGACCATAAAAGAAATTGCTCCCGATACATAATAATCACAACAACAAATGCACTAAATAAAGATAGAATATTAAAAGCAGTAAGGGAAGAAGGTCAAGTAACATATAAAGGCAGACCTATTAGAATTACACCAGACTTCTCACCAGAGACTATGAAAGCCAGAAGATTGTGGACAGATGTTATGCAGACCTTAAGAGAACCCAAAGGCAGCCCAGGCTACTATACCCAGCAAAACTCTCAATTACCATAGATGGAGAAACCAAAGTATTCCAAGACAAAACCAAATTTACACAATATCTTTCCACAAATCCAGCCCTTCAGAGGCTAATAAAGGGAAAACTCCAACACAAGGAGGAAAATTACGCCCCAGAAAAAGCAAGGAAGTGATCCTTCAACAAATCTAAAAGAAGACAGCCACAAGAACAAAATCCCAACTTGTCTTAGTCAGGGTTTCTGTTCCCGCACAAACATCATAACCAAAAAGCAGATGAGGAGGAAAGGGTTTATTCAGCTTACACTTTCCACATTGCTGTTGATCACCAAAGGATGTAGGACTAGAACTCAAGCAGGTCAGGAAGCAGGAGCTGATGCAGAGGCCATGGAGGGATGTTACTTACTGGCTTGCTTCCCCAGGCTTGCTCAGCCTGCTCTCTTATAGAACCCAAGACTACCAGCCTAGAGATGGTCCCACTCACAAGGGGCCCTTCCCCCTTGATCACTAATTGAGAAAATGCCCCACAGTTGGATCTCATGGAGGCATTTCCCCAACTGAAGCTCCTTTCTCTGTGATAACTCCAGCCTGTGTCAAGTTGACACACAAAACCAGCCAGTACACATCTCTAACAACAAAAATAACAGGAAGCAACAATTACTTTTCCTTAATATCTCTTAATATCAATGGACTCAGTTCTTCAATAAAAAGACATAGACTAATAGACTGACTATAAACAGGACCCAACATTTTCCTGCTTACAGGAAACCCACCTCAGGGACAAAGACAGACACTACCTCACAGTAAAAGGCTGGAAAACAGTTTTCCAAGCAAACGGTCTGAAGAAACAAGCTGGAGTAGCCATTCTAATATCGAATAAAATCGACTTCCAACCCAAAGTTATCAAAAAAGACAAGGAGGGGCACTTCATACTCATCAAAAGTAAAATCTTCCAAGATGAACTCTCAATTCTGAATATCTTTGCTCAAAATGCAAGGGCATCCACATTCATTTAAGAAACCATAGTAAAGCTCAAAGCACACATTGCAAAGACCAAAGTGTGGAAACTTCATTCCTTCTTAGATTGAGGAACAAAATACCCATGGAAGGAGGTACAGAGACAAAGTTCGGAACTGAGAGGGAAGGAAGGACCATCCAGAGACTTGTCCCACCTGGGGATCCATCCCATAAACAACCACCACACCCAGACACTATTGCATATGCCAGCAAGAGTTTGCTAACAGGACCTTGATATAGCTATCTCTTGTGAGGCTATGCCAGTGCCTGGCAAATACAGAAGTGGATGTTCACAATCGTCTATTGGATGGAACACAGGGTTCCCAATGAAGGAGCTAGAGAAAGTACCCAAAGAGCTAAAGGGGTCTGCAACCCTATAGGAGGAACAACAATATGAACTAACCAGTACCCCCTAGAGCTTGTATCTCTAGTTGCATATGTAGCAGAAGATGACCTAGTCAGCCATCAATGGGATGAGAGGCCCTTGGTCTTGCGAAGATTATATGCCCCAGTACAGGGGAATGCCAGGGCTCAGGAAGCGGGAGTGGGTGGTTTGGGGAGCAGGGCAGGAGGAGGGTATAGGGGACTTTCGAGATAGCATTTGAAATGTAAATGAAGAAAATATCTAATTTAAAAGAAAAAAGAAAAAAATCATCCATTGGGATTTTAGTCCCCAAAATGATATTAAGGTAATGCTCAAGTCACCATTATTAAAATAAAAAAAGTTAAATATGCATCTACTATGGCCCAATCATTCTACTCTTAAGTATTTACTTCAGAGAATAGAAAGCCCATGTCCACATGAACAAAAGTGTCCACAGCATCCTTGTTTATAACACTTGAAACAATCTGGGTGCCATCAGCAGGAGAAGCAAGAACAAACTATGATATATGCAAATAACTGCCAATAAAGAGGCATGAAAGCCTTTCCGCTCATGAGGAAGGTAATCACAACCATTGTGCTATATTTTCTATAATGTTAACTTTGATTTTTATATATTTATAAAACTAGTTTACATATAGGAGGGAAACAAAACAAGAAAAATAGAACACAATTTATCATATAAAATGCAAACAAATCTGTAGTAACATAAAGTAGGCTAGTGTTTCCCAGAAGGTGTGGTGAGGGGCAGGAGAGAGAATTAAGTGTAGCAAGAGGAGACTGGGGGTGTCAGGGGCCTTATTATCTTATCAAACGCATATAAATATACCAAAACATTATGCTACAACTATGAAACTTATGTTAATTACATCTCAAAAGCTGTTTTTAAAAACTGTGCCGGGAAGGAATCAGTAGAGGTGTGATGAGATGAATTAAAATCCAGTAGATGATATACATACATGACAACGCGGTGACAAAACCCACTACTGTGTATGTTCACTTTAAAAATGAATTGTTTTTTGTGTTTTGTTTTTTTTTATTTTTTGAGACAGGGTTTCTCTGTGTAGCCCTGGCTGTCCTGGAACTCACTTTGTAGACCAGACTAGCTATGGTTTGATGAGAATGTAACATTGTTGCTAGGGCAATGAGGTGGGAGTGGGTAGGGGAGCACCTTCTTAGAAGCAGGAGGGAGGGGGCTGGGATAGAGGATTGCAGAGGGGAAACTGTGAAGGAGGTAACATTTGAAATGTAAATAAATAAAATAACCAATTAAAAGCAAATGGAGGTAAGAGACAGATGGCAAATTCATTTACTCATTGGATGTGTACGTACAGAAATGCTGCTTGTGCCAGGGTCAGAAGGAATGTGTAGGCATAGATAATATGGCACAGTGACAGACACTGCTTTAACAGCGTCTCTCTGGGTTGAAGCAGTTTAACCAGATCTGAATGTGAGTAAAGATTGTAAGGATTTATATTAGATGGAAAAAGTGCTACTATGTACTGAAGATGGAATTTTTTTAAAGTACTGTTTTTATGATGAAGTCATCAGTTTCACTCTAGATATAAATGAGAGATAAGAACAGCAGACTTGTTTATAAGAACTTCAGTTTTTAATGGTAAGAATAATAGTAATCAAAGATGGTGTTGAAAGCAAAGAAGGACGCCCCTGACCCTCCCAAAGCCCAAGCCAAAGCTAACACCTTGAAAACCAAAAAGACAGTGCCAAAAGGAGTCCACGGCCACAAACAGAAGTTCCTCATGTCACTCATCTTCCAGTGCCCAAGACCCTGTGGCTCTGGAGGCCACCCAAATACCTTCAAAAGTGTGCACCCAGGAGAAACATGCTGGATACTATGCCATCATCAAATTCCCCCAACCACCAAGTCAGCCATGGAGAAGATAGAAGACAACAGCACACTGTGCTCACTGTGCATGTCCAGGCCTACAAGCATCTGATTAAACAGGCTATAAAGAAACTCCATGATATTGATGTGACCGTATCCAATATCCTGATAAGCCTGAGTGGAGAAGGCATATTTTTAGCTAGCACCTGATTATGGTGCTCTGGACATTGCCAACAAATTTAGAATCACCTAAACTGAGTCCAGCTGGCTCATTCTAAATATACACTTTTCCCCACCATTACAAAAGAAGAAAATGAATAACAATCTGAGATCTTAGGCCTAGGACCAGGGAGATGGGCTCAATCTTGGTCTCAATCTTAGACACAAGATGGGCATTCCTAGCTGATGTCTAGATGTAGATATTGTGCAAGGAGTTGGAAGTTTAAGTTTGTCCCTTTGGGAAAGTAGTCCATCTTGAGATTAGAGCTTTAGGATTCAGTATCCTGTAAGAGCACTGACCAAATTCTAGGAGCAGATGGGCCTGTTCAGGAAGTGTATAGCACGAGGCAAGGTACCCAACCATAAACTTGGAGGTGCTGTCACTGTTTAAGGCAGTAACCAGGAGGCGCAGGAGACATGGTAAGGTTGGAGGCTATTATACTATAGGAAAAAGAAAAGTATTTAAGGGGAAAAATAAATTGTGTTTTTACCACTTGGAAGATAGTACCCAGAGGTTTTCCAGGTCAGCTAAGTCCCACAAAAGGTACTAACTGTAGGATATTGAAAATTAACAAGAAAGGAAATGTAATCAACCAAATACTGTATAAGTCAGATAGGAGGGGCTTATAAAGCTGTAACATAGATGTCAATTATACCTGAATAAAAATTATATAACAATATGTATAG
>LR755128.1:759902-779401 GCA_902729485.2 Mus minutoides
GGAGGCAAGGGGGGGGTGGAAAGGGGGAGGCAATCTACCTAACAATTAAGTCATGTGCTACCTTAGGCAACCTCCTGGGGCATTGAGACATTCCACAGAGATATTCAGAGGGCGTTGGCTATTCTGTGATTGTTCCAGGAAAGGCTTGCCCAGTACCTAGAGCCATCGGTATTTTTAAAGGTTCACTTTCCCCCCTGACACAAGGGACTCTATTTTGTCTTTGGTTACGTACTACTCTTTCAGGATTCCCTACACACACACACACACACACACACACACATAATACTAATCATGTGTGATGGTACACGCCTTTAATCCCAGCACTGACAAAAGACAGAGAGAAGCTTCTCACGGAGAAGATAATGAGTCAAGACTAGAAAGGAAATGAGGTCACCAGAGAGGCTGTCGCCTGCCATCCCTGCACTGTGGGCCAGGTGTGAGGAGATGAATAGGAAACAGGAAGGAGAGCTCCGGCAGACTTACTTCCTGCCCTTTGCTAGGACCCTGTAGTTAGGTTTACTTGTAGGAAGTCAGCTAGGCAGAGGGACTCTGGGAGTGTGGATAAATGGGCTTCAGAGTATGTTTCTGATCATCTCTACTTATGATAAAAGATAAAATTCTATGTTGACAAATATACATAAAAATGGGGAAAAAATCAAAGCAAAAAGGCTTCAAAAACCCAGTTGCTCTTTCTTCAAAGTAGTAGTAGCCACAGGAATGAGAATCAAAGAGAATCTAAAACTGGAGCTCTATCACATGAGGCCATTCAGTAACAAAGACTCATTTATCATCTGCTTGGAGCCAAGCACTACTCTAAGAACTAAAGCCTTGTGCCAGAACTGTGTGCAAAACAAAGAACAAAGAATTTAGCACATAGGGGTGTCTTTTACACCAAAGGTCTAAAAGATTGTTTGAGTTCATTATCATTCCCATTAAGTGTCATTCTATTATTTTTAGAGATACTATATGTCTGTAGTTTAGGATAACTTTTTGTTACCAAAAAAAAAAAAAAAAAAAAAAAGATTGATAGAACTGGCATGCGTGTAATCTCAGCACAGGGAAGCAGTGAGGTCTCTGCCAGCCAAAGCTAGCTGCATAGTGCAACTCTTATCCCAAACAAAAGTAAAAGATTGGCTGTTGCCATGGAGCCCTCTGTCCCTGCAGCATAAGCAATCATCTTTCCTTTTTTTCACAAAATAACAGTAGTTGAAAAAATGTGAAGGCCTTGGTAAAATTTGTTAGCCTTCACTAATGGCTTCTATTCCATTTTCTACCTGAAGACTATGTTTAAAGTTCTGTAAGTTACAAGATCTTTTACAGTAAACTTTTTAGTCTTAGAAATTAACCATTTTCTTTTTTAATCTGTAGTTTTAAATTTTAAACCCATTTGCTTTTCCTTGTTCCCTACAGAGTACATTGCACTTTATTCATACTCAAGTGTAGAGCCCGGGGATTTGACTTTCACTGAAGGTGAAGAAATACTAGTGACCCAGAAAGATGGAGAGTGGTGGACAGGAAGTATTGGAGAGAGAACTGGAATCTTCCCGTCCAACTATGTCAAACCAAAAGATCAAGAGGTAATGTTCTCTGCATTAAAACAAAAGCATTCTGCTGTTCCCAATCAAGATACAGCTAGTACATGCTAGTGCATGCTAGTACATGCTAGTGCAGAGATCTATGCTTTGGGTGGTGCTGCCCTCATTAGAAGGAAACTGTTCATAGTCCCCCTGATCACACAGGTTTATTTAGGGCCCCAGTAAGAAGACGGGGCACAGGATTTCATAGACTGGGTACAGCAGAAGCCATAGATAGGACTGAGTGTGAATCTTAACTGGCAATAAATCCTGTCAGCTGTTTTCCTTGAAGTGACAAGCATACTTAATTCATTTTTGAGAAAATGTTTACTAAACCCAAGTCTAAATATTTGTCTGTTCTTTAAAGTAAAACTATTCTATAAAGGCATTTAATCATAAAAATACTTTTCCTTAAGACAACTGCCTATGTTATATAATAGAAATGTTACAGGCCCATTTCTGTTTAGACACACAGGATTAAAAAGAAAAGTACATTCAGCTGAATGTAGTGGTGCAGGCCTGGAATCCAAGCACTTAGGAGACAGAGGCAGAAAGATTACAAGTTCAGGGTCTTCCTCTGCTACAGCAAGTTCAAGGCTAGCCTGGGCTTCATGAGACCCTGTTTCAACTGAAAAACGTGTATAATCATGATTAAGAGTTGGGGTTGGAAAGATGGCTCAGTAGTTAAGAGCACTTGCTGATCTTACAGAGGACCCAGGTTTGATTCGCAGCACCCACCGCATGGTGATTCACAGTCGCCTCTAACTGCAGTTCCAGGGGACCTAACAGCCTCTTCTGCCCTCCGATGGCACCAGTCCTGCACTTGATGGCACATACATGCAGGCAAAACCCTCATCCACATAAAATAAAACTAAAGCTTTTTTTTTTTTTTAATGTTAAGAGTTTCTGTCCAAGGACATTGTCAAGAGAAGCTGGCTTTGTTTATAGCAAGTGCCAAATTATAACATGTTTTTGATACTGCTAAGTCATTAGCACTTTACCCACCGTTGTGACTGTTCTCTTTCATTCCACAGACTCCTGAGTTCTCTGAGGAGTGCAGGGACCTATAAAACCATGGTGGAGTAGAACTAGGCAGTTAGGCTTACAGCTTCCTGTACCACTTAGAGGATAGATGACCGTTGCTTTTCAGCGCCTCGGATTCATTCTCTGTAAAATAGAGACAGCCATAATTATGTAACAAGGTCATTATAAAACCAAACAGCTAAGTGTAGAACATGCCTTTTGACTTTAGATCTTCACTGTAGCTGTATTTACTAATAGAAAAGAAAATCTTAATTCTTTCCTTTTTTATTCAATTCCTAAAAATAATAAATATAGCCACTTCAATTTATTCTTTGTTATTCTAAAGTACTGGGGATTGAACCCAGGGCCTCACAAATAGGAGGCAAACACTCAACCATTGAGCTACATTCTATCTACAGTTTATCCTTTTAATTCAAACAGAGTCATAGTTGCTGCCAATGATATGAATTTTCTATTAAATCAGTCTTTTTAGGGAATATATAATAATAAATAAACATTGCCTTCTGTTTAGCAAGATCTACAGATGAGACAAGGTCCCTCATGGGAAACAAGAACAAAATTCATGCCTTTATATATCCCCAACATACATGGTTGTTATATACTTAGCATTAATGCTAACCCCATTCATGAATAGGGTAGCCTGTGAGCTACCAAATTAGACATCTGAGAGGAGGGAGCCTCAGCTGAGAACTTGCCCCAGTCAGGTCAGCCTGTGGCAAGTCTGTTGGCTATTTTCTTGTGGTTATTGGGAGGGCAGCCCATTGCAGAAGGTGTCACCCCTGGGGCAGGTGGCCTTGGTACAGGAAAGCAGGAGAATCAAGCCAGTAAGCAGCATCTTGATGACCTTTCCAAGTTCCTTCCCTACTTGAATGTCTGCCCTGACTTCCCTCAGTGATGGGCTCTTACCTAGAAGAGTAAGAAGAAACAAACCCTTCCATCCCCAAGTTGCTTTGGTCACGGTGTTGTTTAACAGCACAAAAACCAAACTTTTAAGATACTCCAGACTGATATGTTTAACATCAGCAAAGCTTCAATACCTGAGCTCTTTCTGTTATGTAAGTGCATGCTAACTTCAGCTATTTGCATAAATAAAATATTGTGTTAGCAGACCAAATCTCTTTGCCACCTCTGGATTCTTCAGTTATTTGATTAGTACAAAGCTCATTGTCATTTTGGTCTTCATTTAAGGAAACAAGAATTCCGAGCATTAGAAATCTTTAATTCCATCAGGCCGGTTAGCTGTGTAAGAACAAAATACCCTGGGATGTCTAGTCTGTCATCAGACTGATGAGCACACAAAGCCACAGCCCCTAAGAACTCCCGAGAGGTTGATCATGTCCTGAGCTGAAGATGTTCTCAGAACAGTAGAAAGAGGAATTCCTGAGTGTCTGGGTCCGAGACCCCAGGATTCAGGAGGAGGACTTTTGGCAATCTTACATCAACTATGAGATATGTATTCACACACATAGCATGTGTTTTACAATGAAAACATCTTGTGTACGAAAAAGGTATAGAGAGTTCGTGTGGCTGAGGCAAAGACTCCAGAGCAACGCATTGCTGGTACAATTACCAGAACTTCCATCTAAAAACCTATTTTTCAACATGAACAATCGCCAGCATGTTGACCAGCCCCACCAGGGCTTGGAAGATTTCCTCAGAAAATTCCTCAGAATGCACTCTTGCTTTCCGATAGCAGCCTCCACCTCTTCCTGCAGAGCCATCTGAACTCCGAGGACATTGAAGCTTGTTTTTCTGGGCAGACCATATACTCAGTGGAGGAAGCCATTCACAAGTTTGCCTTAATGAATAGATGGTTCCCAGAAGAAGAAGAGGAGGAGGAGGAGAAGAAAGGAGAAAGAAGAAGAAGAAGGGAAGAAAGACACTGACGTAGAGTAAGATTCAGAAAGTTCATCCTCTGGGCTTGGACACAGCAGTGATGACAGCAGTTCTCATGGATGTAAAACGAGCCCAGCTCTGCAGGAGTCCTGAGAAGGAATTCTGGGGCTATCACCTAAGGAATGAAATTGGGCCCAGCCAGACAGAAAGAATGCTGGCTCATCATAGATTCTTACCCAATGCCACTGTCAGTATCCCAGGGTTTCTCTGGCTGTCCTGGAACTCACTCTGTAGACCAGGCTGGCCTCGAAATCAGAAATCCACCTGCCTCTGCCTCCCAAGTGCTGGGATTAAAGGCATGTGCTACCACGCCCGGCTGTGTGTGTGTGTGTGTGTGTGTGTGTGTGTGTGTGTGTGTGTGTGTGAAATTCTTAAAGCGGTGGGTTATTATTAGTAGTAGTAGTTTTATGTTGTCTAATTCTAGCCAAGCTTCTATGTGAAGCTATAAGATCTGCGAATGTCATACGGCCCTCCCTTTATTGCCATCCCATACTTGTTAATACAATCCTGCTCTCAAGTGAAATGAGTTATATGGTATATACATACACACACACACACACACACACACACACACAGTTGGTCTCAACTGGATTTTAAAGAGCTAGGTGTATTAGTAGCATTTAAAGCCAGATAGGGCACCCTTGCTGTATCAGTGAGGAAGTTACTGTAAACACAGTGTGCGACTGAACCCGGAGTGCAGTCACAGTACAGCAGACTGCCTGCCTCTCTGACACGTGGCACTTGTTTCGTGGGGACTTCTTCTACTTTGCCTTCAGGTATTTGATTGAAATATTTAAGAGTATTTAAGCTTTCCAGTATACGGTATCATGTGTAAATGGAAAATGTGTCTTACAAATAGAGATGTACTTAAAAAAAAAAAAAAAAAAAAAAAAAAAAAAAAAAAAAAAAAAAAAAAATATTAAAAAAAAAAAAAAAAAAAATATTATTTTTTTTTTTATATAAATTAATAAAAAAAAAAACAACCTTTTTTTTTTTTTTTTCCTTGTAGAATTTTGGGAATGCTAGCAAATCAGGAACATCAAACAAAAAACCTGGTATGTATAACAGTAACCTTGAAATCTGATGAGCATTGCTCCATTGTAATCTTGGGTTTAAAGTTCTGTTTTCTTCTTTTCAGAGATCGCTCAAGTAACTTCAGCATATGCTGCTTCAGGGACTGAGCAGCTCAGCCTTGCGCCAGGACAGTTAATATTAATCTTAAAGAAAAACACAAGTGGGTGGTGGCAAGGAGAGCTACAGGTACTGTTCTTTTCCAGGTAAAAATTCAGACTCATAAAAAAGACAGAGTCAGGAAAAAAAGCCACCCCTAGTCATACTCATATATGAGGGGATCAGTCAACACTTAAATATATTGTGTTTCCTTCAGTCTTTTGCTGCTTTCAGTGGAATTTTATTGACCTATAAGCATTTTTCAGTTTATCACTTACTAGGCCATAGGTCATGTTCTTAAAGGAAAAAGAAAAATGTCATCTCTGCCTGGGATACCCAGCTTGCCATACCCCTCTAAAGAAGGTGTTAACAGATAGATGCCATGCGTATTTTTATAGAGAAAAGCTTTCTTCTCTCATATCTAATATTTCTTTCCTAGCTTAAATACACTTTAGGGTTAAAAGATGATAATAGAAATAATAGCTGTGTTTTTATGGTAGTTTGCATGTGGTGGAAATGCATTTGGTTCTGGCATTGTAGTCTTAGCAACCCTAACAAACAGAGGTGTACAGATTGGGTGTGTTCTTGACTAAGCCCCTCAGTTTCCACCTTCTGATTCACTTTGAACTAACACCATGGGAAACATGACTCTCCAGAAAGCCCGGGTCTTTAGGTTTTAAGTTGTAACTTGATGGTTATTTTTAATTGTTTCTTTTGCTAATTTTATAGGCCAGAGGGAAGAAACGACAGAAGGGATGGTTTCCTGCCAGCCATGTAAAGCTGCTGGGTCCAAGCAGTGAGAGAACCATGCCTGCTTTTCACGCTGGTATGCAAGTGGCTACTGTGTAGTTTGTCTTAGAAGACTGTGTTAAAGCACAGGGTGTCTTAGATTAGCTGGCCCTTTGGCAGGCCTGGAAATCTTGCTTTTCCTTTGCTCTGCTTCAGAGGTGTACCACTGGGAATGTCTTCCTCCAGAGTCCTTTTACCCTTTGAATGTGAAATTGCTGCTTCACCATATTAAAGTGACGTGCTTTACTCGGAATTTTATCTAGAGTTGCTTAGGTTTGGGGGATGTTTTGTTTTGTGAGACAGACTAGGGAAGAAGATTGGGGAGAGAGCATGTAAAGAAAAACTTTTTAGTCTAATTTTAGAATTTAATAATAATTTAAGTTCCAGGCCAGGGTTGATCCTTGTAGGAAGACTTAATTTATTATTTTCTGTTCTTTTGATAGTATGTCAAGTGATCGCTATGTATGACTATTTAGCGAATAACGAAGATGAGCTCAATTTCTCCAAAGGACAGCTGATTAATGTTATGAACAAAGATGACCCTGACTGGTGGCAAGGAGAAACCAATGGGCTGACTGGACTCTTTCCTTCAAACTATGTGAAGATGACAACAGACTCAGATCCCAGTCAACAGTGTGAGTAGCACCAAATTACTTATCTCTCATTTGATATGAAGCCTTTAATATGCAACACAAATAATACTTGTGTTTCTATTCTGGGTCAGATCTTAAACTCAGTACTCACAGTAGATGCAAGTAATATTTCAAATAAGAAAAACCAAAAGATAAGAGTTTACACGCTCAAAAGTTGTGCTGCTTTACCATGAATGTTTTCTGCTAGCTTCAGACATTAGTGTTAGTTTTTATCTTTATAAGAAGGTGGGATTCCGTGTGGGTTCTTTGGTGCAATGGCATCTAAAATGCAGCTTCCCTTCATCACCAGCACTGCTTACACTACCCAGTGTTCTTCATCAGCTAAGAAAAAGTAACTGCTACTGAATTTCCCAGTACTGTAGCCTGTCCTTCTAGTGTATACAGGCCATTAGCTTTGCAATTTCATTTATTTTCTCTGTGTTTACATATCATCCAGTATGGGAAAATTCAAAAACCCATTTTAAATGTTTGCAAAACTCCCACTAGTGATTCCTTAGAGACTATCTCATGCCACAAAACATTAGTGAATCAAAGATCAGTTTCACATACAAAAGAGAAAGAGGAAGAGGGAGAAGAAAAAAAGAAAGGAAACCATTACTCTAGAGAAATCTACCTCAGGTTTAAAAGGCTCCTAGAAAAGTAACCTAACTAGAGGGCCAGCTTTTTAAAAGATGTATTGGTCTTATGTAGCCCAGCATGGCCTCACCCTGATTGCAGGCCTAAGAATGACCTTAATATGTTCCTGATCCTCCTGGTTCCAGTTTCTGGTTCTGAATAGTTTATAGGCCTGCACTACCATGCTCAAGTAAAATTCTCTGTATGTCTCTCTGTCTCCTTCCTCCTCTTCCTCTTCCTCTTCCTCCTCTCCTCTTCCATCCAGTAGTAATAGCAGTATTGGTGTGGTACTAGAGGTTGATTGAAACTAGGACCTCATGCATGATAGGCAGTTACTTACAACTGAGCCAGCTGTGTTCCCAGTTTCTAGTTCTTAAGAGAAGCAGAATTTGGAGGGTTTTTTGGTACACAAGTTATACAGAAAGCATGAATTAGTTAGCCAAGGACACAAAACAAATTAACTTTTGGCAGGCCAGACATGGTACACCCCTAGAGTCCCAGCATTCAGGGGGACCATAAGCCCAGTTTAATCTAAAACTAGCCATTGTAGTTAGTGGCTGCTGTGTTAGTACAACTGTATAGTTGCATGCCCTCACTGAAATAATGAGAAAATTATAGTATTTGCACAAATAAAAGGAGGGAAGTCTTTCATTTATTATTGTTCTATACCACTTTAAAGAAATGAAGTTCTCATGTGCTTCAATCAAGACATTTCTTTATTTCATAAATATCATTTAAGTGTCCACCACACAGTCACAGGCATTAGAATCCAAATATTCAGAGGCATGCCCTGCTCTAAAGTAGTTTTGGACTTCAATATGAAATAGTGAATATTTATCCAGAGGGAAAGATCCCTAAATCTATGTGGGAAAGAAGTCATGCTTTTGCAGGCTTCTCAGAGTACATTTCACTGGGACCAAGAGGAAGAGTTACAATGTGCTAGAAAGGTAAACTGGGGTGAAAGGAGGTATTAGTTATTTTCTTGATTGTTTTGTCTAGTTAGAGATAAGGAACTGAAACAGCCAAGGGACTGGGTCAAACTTGAGTAGTTTCAAGGTGCTCTTTGTTATACAGTTATTCTCTATAGCTCAAACCTCAGTGGTGGCTGAGGTATATTGGGTTTATGGTTTGAGTATATCTAAAAATAATAGTACTTTCCTAAATGAATGGCAAAGGTTCGTCATCCATCCTGGAATAAAAGAGCTCTCAGGGGATAGTTTCCAAAGAGATCCTCTGAAAAGTTTGTTTTTTCATAAAACAACTGTTTAAATCACCTAGGAGAGAGAAAAGTACCTGTTAATGCTTGCTCAAAATAGCTATTCTGAGCAACTAGAGAGCCATAATTGCTTTTCAGTAGAGACCAGAGTTCATTGTATTAGTAGCTATGAAATTCACTAAACATAAGTTTACATAGGCCTACATCTTCCAAACCTCTAGAAAATGCTTTATGCTTATAGTCAGGAATTCGTTTGAGAACATATTTAGCTACTCAGATATTTAGAAGTGAATCATTTACTAATTATAGTCTTTCTTTGAGGCACTAGTGTTGGTTAAATTGTAGATTACCATTTGTGTTTCTCCAGCCCTTATAAACACTATTTTCATTTTAATATACAATTGGGACTTTTAAGGTTTAGGGTTTTATTGGTTCAAATGTATTCAGTTGATGTTGCATGTGACTGTTAGTCACATTTTTTTTCTCACCCATCTAATTTACATTATGTTCATTTTATTCCTCATTTTTCTTTTTTTAGGACCCAATGTTGTCTTCCAGTTGTGAAAGCACCCCAGAGACCCACTATCCAAGTTTGACTCTAGCGTGGAGGCAGGGCAGGCAGCCCTGATCAAATATCTCCTACACAATTCGTTTACTTCGTTTGAATGTTAGAGCCACTTGTGATTATTTCTATGTGTTTCTAATTTACAGTTAAAATTTATTTGTAACAATTTCAAGGATAGTGGGTCTTTGTGTGGCTTTCCCTGCTGTTCTCTCTGGCATCCTTTAGTATTTTTCTTCTTTTTTTTTAATTTGGCACTTGTAGGTCATTAGCATGCATATTCAGTTTGCCCTTACGTGGTGGGAGTACAAACACACAAAGACCCACTATTGCACAAACTGTTCTCTCTGGTTTGGAATGGTCTGCCATGCTTTTCCAATGCTCTTGCAAATTGTATATTCATTACAGAATTCAGATGATGTTTGCTTATGTTCTGCTATTATATTTGATCTAATCCTAATCACAAGGGCCCATAATTGGCTCCATCTGGGATTTGCCCTCAAATAAGCACTGTCTGTTACTTTCTAATATGCCACTATGAGTACCAGTAGTTAGGTTTGTTTGAAGGCCAAGAACTGGAAATAGCCTTTTCTATATTTTCTCTGTAAACCGAGCAGGAGCACTAACATTGGGGGACCTTGCCTGGTCTCACAGAAGAGGAAAGCAGTGTGCTCTGACCAGTGAATGTAGAGTAGTGAATGTTGAGTCTGCCTCAGCTGCCCACGAGTGAGCGCAGGCCTACGGCAGTTTCCTTATGGTCTTAGGTGCTCTAGGCTGCAGAGCTCCTAAACTGCTCTGGGCTCCAGCACACAGTGCTTTATTGATGACATAAACATAGACTGTTTTCAAGAATGGAAAGTTTTCATCACTGACTGTAAGGTAAGAAACCATCCCTATCTTAGAGCACGTATATCAACAATATATTCTAAAGTAGAATTTATGTTATCTCTGTAGTCAGGTGACTACTTACCCTAGTATACAAAATAACACTTGTTGGCATTCATAATGCATTTAGTAAAATCCATAAGGAAACCTTAAAGAGTTTGTAGCAACCCTGAAGCTGACATGTAGGCTTCAGCCGAGGACCCATAGCATAGGAGGGCACAGGAGAGCTGGCGTCCCTCTGTGCCTGGAAGGCTTCTTAGAGATTAGAGCATTGGTGTTACTGGTTAATAGTCACGGCACTGGTTAATAGTCGTCTCCCACATTGGCTACTTTGGCATAGAATTTTACTTCTTCCTTTGAGTGGAAAGCACCCTAAACATAATAGACATTATTATAAATTAATATGTGTGATAGCACTTAGCTGATATGAGTTTTAATACAGTATTAAACCATATTTGAAAATCAATGAGCAGTTTATGCAATTTAAAATGTTTACAAATTGCCATGTAATCTACTGTTTGTGAAATGTCAGATAGGTATATATATGATCAGAGTCTTACTCCTCACAGCGTTCTTTGAGAAAGCAAACCATGCTTTTATACCTCTCGCTTTAATTTAAAGGCATATTTTGTGCAATATTTATGTTAATGTGCCTATATATAATGAATGAATTATTACAATCATGCATTGCCTAAATCATGACTTGAGAAAAAAAAAACCCAACAGTTTAGTTACAGTTTTACAAAACCCAAATATCTGTACTGGAAACGTTCACATTTTTGAGGTTGTTAGGAGATGTCTGTGTGCTCCCTGGGTGGGGGTTTCTGTAGAGTCCTTAGACCACCTCCATTTTAGCACTTGCCATCATGACAGTATTTTATATAACATTCATAGGAAAGCAATAATTTCAATTTACAGATGGGTAAGAGAATTGCCTGCAGTCACTAAAAGACAATGCAAAGACTGATTCCAAACTGACTTTTCCACAGTATATAGATGAGCTGATTTTTCTTTTTGTCTCATCAACATTCTGCCTTTACATCCTTAAATTCCATGTGTGGACAGCTGCTTTATATACTGAGGTCAGAAATCCAGCTCCACTAATTAACTGCATTGTTTCATAAAGTACCTTTTTTCTTTATAATTTTTATTTGGGGCTTCTCTACTATACTTATAAATTTATCCAAAAGTATTTTTATAGGTCAAACCCCTTTACTTCGCCATCATGAGAAGTAGATTACTAGCCAAGTGTGGTGGTGCACGCCTTTAATCCCAGTACTGGAGAGGCAGAGACTGGAAGATCTCTGTGAGTTCGAGGCCAGCTTGGTGTACCATGTGAGTCCAGGATAGCCAGGGCTCTGTTACACAGAGAAACTCTGTCTCAGAACAACAACAAAATAGATTCTTGGAACTGGCGTTCAGGTTGAGCTCAGCATCTACAATCAGTCTGAAAATATGCTCAACATGTGGAGTAAGTCACACACTGGGCCCAACAATCAAAGCAAATGTCAGTACAGCAAGTAAACTCACTGTGTTAACCGACTACTACTCTGTAGGCATTTCATCATATACCTGATAGAAAGCTGCAAGAAAGGAAATTGAGTGACATACAGTCGTTTACATTGCTCTTATAAGTGCATGCAGTCTGCTGCAATCCTTCATCCAGCCATGTGTTTGCTCTCTTCCTGATTTAAAGTAAGGCAGCTTCTGTTGCTTAGGAGTTTCTTGAAGACATAATTTACACATTAGAACACAGTGGATCAACTTGAACTTGTAGGATACACCAGTTTAAGAGCACACTGTGTGACAGGCATTTCTAAAGCATGCACTTGAACTTGATGGGTGTTCCAGCAGTGAGGAAAAGGCTATAGCCAAAGCTGATATTTTAGAAAATTTAAAACCTAAAAGTTAACCTTATTGATTATATACTTTCTCTGATTCTTTGAGAAATTTTGAAATAATGTAATACTTAAAACAGTAATTATTTTAAAATACAATGTGATACTAGAGTTCAAAAGAAAACGATTAGGGCTGGGGGAAAGGCAGAGAAAGAAATGCCAGGTCCAGGCCAAAGCTTTATTTGCCAAGTTTTCTTAGAATGAAATTTACCAAGTTATGAGCTCTTGTAAATAAGTAACAGAGTACTGCGAAACCTGTGCCTGATGGCGTTATTAGATGCTGCTGTGATGCTGCTGTAATGTAATAAACTATTAAATTGTTGCAAAGTGATGTATTTGCCTTAAATTTTTATTTTGTGTGTCTTGAAAACGATAGTATTAAAGGTATTGAGATTGTGCAAATGCTGGGCACGCTTGGCATGAAATAATCTGTTTTTATTTTTACACAATTGTAATATAACTATGCAAGTGTGTTTATTAAAAGAACACAAACTCCATTACTTGTATTGTGTATTTCTTTTGAAGCATCCTTTTAAGTCTTACTTTAATTATTTGTATAATAAGTGTGATTAAGTGATTTTGGGACTTTGCTTTTCTCTTCGTGTAATCTCAGGGTACAGACCAGTAGTCAAGATTTATATAATTTGAGATAATTATATATATCTCAAAAGCAAAAGAGATTTTTATTTTGCTATTGCTATGCTGTTGCATAGAGAAGATAACTATAATCAAAGATAATAGCAATATTTTATTTGCAGTTTTTTCCACAATTTTTTTTAAATATTGAAAGAAACTTAGAAGACATTTCAGTAAAAATTAAGAGGCTAATAGAAGAGCCTGCAGCAGAGCACTAGCTGCAGTAGTATTTAGATACCAAAGGAGAGGAGAGCGAGGACAAGCTAGCGTGGCATTTGCCATGGAATGGGGGCAGAAGCACATAATGGAAGTCCCAGCACTGTGGCAGACTTGTTTTTCCTGTGCGTCAGGAAAGCAGAGGAGGAGTACCTAGTTGCACCCTAGATTGGTGAGGCAGAGAAGACTTGCTGGAATGTGGACAGCAGCTGACAGACCATGAGATAAGTAGGAGGCAGCCTGGCTCAGTGCAGATGAGGAATAACTACACACACTAAAGTGCTGGGGTGGGCAGGAGGCATGATAAGACGCTTCGGTACTGTGAGGGTGGAACTGTGAAGCCACAGGAAAGTAGAGGCTCAAACACAAGTGCGGGCAACAGTTCTCTAGCTTGGCCATGTTGGAATGACCTGGAAGCTCTAAAATGCTGAGTCCTAGGCAGCATGGTCTGAAGTTCAGCCTGAGCATGGGGATGTTTTCCAAGTTTCCCAGATGATGCTGGTCTGGTATGCATCAGAGATGAAGAAAATGTGTCAAAGCTCTGAGGGAAACTTGGTATTCCTTAGACACTGACGCAATGGGAGGGAGTGGGATAGAATCCCTGTGCCATGTATGGAGCCAGAGGTGGGGGAGAAGGTGGGTTTGCTTTTGTTTTGTTTTGTTTTGTTTTTACTATAAAGGACTATCCTGATAGAGTTGCCTAGCTATTTAGAAAGATATGATCCAGAAGCACAGCATTAAATACACACCAGCTGGAAATGTGCACCATTCTGCATACTAGTAGCTTTTGGATAGTTGCGGCTCCTTAGGGAAAGGGTCAGACCTGTGTGATCTTCAGCCAGGGCTGAGAAGTAGGAGGACCCAGGACAACGGGCAGCAGTGAGAGTGGAGTGCTGTGGACCTACCATGTAGAAAACAAGCAGACCCTGCCTGCCCGTGTCAAAAACAGGACTCCTTAGATACTCTCTTAAGACCCATGAACAAAATAACTCATTCATGCTTACAGGTGGGAAAATGAAAATGAGCTAAAGTCCCAATAAGGGACAAGTTGGCTTAGTGAAGCTGGCTTCTGAGTTTATGCTGTGTGTGCTAAAGCTACTGCCATCTTTATCATCATGATGTCTGGCAGTGCACATTGCTCCTACCAGTAAAAAAGAGGAGAAACACACAGAGAAGAGGCCAGGATGAAGTGTAATAGCAAGAGCCTGTGGTGATAGCATCCAGGAGAATATTGCCCATAATCACTGTCTTATTGAGATATAATTCATATACCCCTTTAAAATGTACAACTCAGTGGTTTTAATGTATTACAGTCATGCAGCCATTGCTGTAATCAATTATAAAATATTTTCATCACCTCAAAAGAACTTTAAATTGTCACTCTCTTATCACCTTGTAACCACATACATACACACAACATACAACATACATAGTCCTTAGCCCTATGAAACCACTAATCCACTTTATGTCTCCATGTGTTTGCCTGATCTGGACATTCCTCGTCTGTGTTATAAGATGTGTGGGGAATTGTGATTGACTTATTTTTCATAACATCTAAGTTGTAGGCTGTATCAATACATTATTCCATTTTATGGCCAGGTTAAAATTTTATTGTTTGGCTATGCCGTGTTTTGGGTTCCTTTGGAAAATACCAAAACACATAGTTTCCAGATCTCATAGTATGCTGTTTTGTTAAGAACCACACTGTTCCAAAGTGACAGCACCATGCATTGCTCCAGCTAGCAGTGCAGGAATCCCTGTTGCCGCAGTCCATTCAGCATTTGCTGTTGTGTCCTCCGGCCAAGCTAATGCGTGGCTGGTATTTTGTTTTAATAGACCTTTCCCTGAAGATAGGTGGTATACAGAATCGTTTTTTTAAGGAGGGATCTTGCTAAGTAGCCCTGAATTCAGAGGTGTACTTGCCTCTGCTTCCCGACTGTCAGGATTAAGGGGGAGCACCCCCAGCAGTGTTTATGCACCCCCTTGCCACCTGCACCTCTTCTTTGGTGAGGTACTAAGCTCTATGGCCTGTCCTTTAAGTCAGATGTTCTTATCTATTGTTGAGTTAGTTGTATATGTTGGGTAACTATTTTCTCACAGTCTGTGACTTGTCTTTTTTTTTTTCTCTTGGTCCTGTCTTTCATAAGACAAAAATTTAAATTTTAGTGAAGTCTAGCTTGTGAATTTCCCTGTGGACTGTGCCTTTGTGTCGTATTATAAGTTGTCACTTACCCTAAAGCCACGTAGATTTTTTTTCCTCTGCTCTTTCGTGAGCTCTACATTCTGTGGCTTACATTTGGAACTCAGGATGGTGCACTCTCAGTTCATTTTAATGAGGAATAAATAGGTCAGCTAGGGCAGCACTTCTCAACTTGTGGGTCGCAACCTCTCTGTGGGCCACAGGGGATGCTTATCAGATGTCCTGCACATTAGACATTTACATCAAGATTCATAACAGTAGCCGGGCATGGTGGCGCACACCTTTAATCCCAGCACTCGGGAGGCAGAGGCAGGCGGATTTCTGAGTTCGAGACCAGCCTGGTCTACAGAGTGAGTTCCAGGACAGCCAAGGCTACACAGAGAAACCCTGTCTCGAAAAACCAAAAAAAAAAAAAAGAGAGAGAGAGAGAGAGATTCATAACTGTAGCAGAGTTACAGTTATGACATAGCAACAAAAATAATTTTATGGTTGGGGGTCACCAGAGCATGAGGAAGTGTATTGAAGGGCTGCAGCATTAGGAAGGTTGAGAACCATTGGTGCAGGAATCATGTCCCAGAGTCCTCTATTGCGATGACTCTCTTTGTTATTGCCTGTGCTTCTGCATCAAAGATCAGGTGGATGTTGTCTGAGTCAATTTCTGTGTTTCCTTGGGTCTTGTTGGTCAGTCCATCTGCCTATTCTCTTGCTCAGACCACACTGTCTTGGTTCTTGCAGTCCAGTACTGGGTCTTTTTCCTTTTTTTCATCCTATGGTAGCTATTTTGGGTCCTTTGCCTCACCATGTAAACTTCAGGATTAATTGTGAATCGTTTTTCTCTGTCTTAAACAAGAACAAGAAATTATGAGATGTTATTATGAGAGAGACTTCAGTTCACACTGTTGTCAAAAGGCAATAGTCACTCAGTGTGTCAAAGGAAGTGAAGAAGCAGAATGGCCCTGGGAGGCCATGCCTTGTCTGTCACTGAGGATGAAAGCCACATTGCACGTTCGGTATTAGGAAGCACTTGCTCACTGCACAACACATAGTAAGTTCTAGAGATAATAGCTAACGTGTTGTGAACAGTTTTGTGCAGCACATAGTGAAGTAGGCATTTGGGATTGACAGATTGGAACCCCAGTCCATCTCAACTCTGGAATTCATGTTCCTAGGCCCCCAACCCCCATCTCTTTTTCCTTAACCAGAACCTGCTTTTCCTGCAAACCAGAGAAGTAGAACCATCACCATCAAGGTGAGGAAAAGTGATGGATGTCAGCTTTGGGTGAATCCAGGTTGACCAAGTTACATTCAGAGCCCTGGATGAGCCTGCTGCTGGATCCAAGTGTCACTGTGAAACCAGAGTCAGGAGATGCTAAGTAATAGCTGTGTCATGAACTCACAGTGTAGGGTGCTTTCCAACTATGAAATCATGGTCAGTGGAAATATGAACTGTATGAATATTCAGGGGGAGGGGAGATGAGAGGCGTGTAGGCAAGTCAGTGACACCAAGAAGAGATTTATGAAGTCCCTCTGCCCCGGACAGGGGGCTGTTTGAGTGAGTCCTGATGCAAAGTACTGCAGCAAGTATCTGCAAGGTTCTAATTGTTGCCGGGTAGAGGGTGTTCAAAGGATTGTGTGCCAGGAAGAGAGTGTGTGAATGAGTGTGTGCCAGGTAGAAGGTGTGTGAAAGATTGTGTGCTGGGTAGAGGGTCTGCAAAGGACCAATTATGTCACTAAGAAACAGAAAGTTAAGGAAAAGCAAAGGTTATGTTGGTCTTGGTTGCAGTACTGGGGATGCTTGACATTCTGGATAGTTATTCTGATTCATTCTTCTTCCAGAAGTCAGCTCAGCATCAAACCGAATCATGTGTGTAGTCTTCATCGGCATCCAGCAAGTGTGGCGTAGGCCCCGCTGCGTGTTGCTTTCCTTCCAATATAAGAAACCTGGTTGCTCTGACATGCTGCTCAGCTGCACAGCTACAGAACTCCATCCTCTATTCAGGAGGCTTCAAAGTTGCCTTAGTCAGAGAAGGTCACATAGTGTTAAGAGTCAGAACTTAAGGAACTGCCCCCTCTTGTTCTATCCCTTGCATACAGTCCGAATTCTGAAGAGCAAGTCAGTTAAATCTGTGATAAAACAGGCAGGGAAGAAAGCACATGGGTCCTAACCTGAAGTAACTTCCAAGGACAGAGTGTGCGCATCTGCCGGTGCCCTTACGATCTCAATTCAGATTCCCTAACACCCCCCAAAACTAGAATCCAAGCACTTAGCAGGCAGACACAGGGATTCCCCCAGAGCCACCTGGCTAACTAAGCTAAAATCTGCGGACCCCAGGTTCAGCAAAGACCCCTCAGTAAGCCCAGTGGGGAGTAATCAAGGATGACACCCAACATCAGTCCCTGGCCTCCACACATTCTCACATACGCACACATACGTGTATACATACATGTGAACATGCATTCACATACCACACATAAATGCACACAAAGATCTCTTATGATCTTTCACAGCAGATTAGGAAATAAAAATAAATCCAATGAAAGTATCAACAAGGTTGCTTTGGGGACATTCTAAAATACTATTATGTGGTAGCTTTCTAGTGTTCTAAAGTATTTCAATACAGCTGCATTTAAATAAGCAACCTAAGGTTTGATGTTCAATTTGGTAGACATCAGAAAGATACCAGAGCCCAAGTTGATGAAGCACACAGCACTTGAGAGATAAGACAGAATGATCAGAGTTCAAGGTCAGCCTGAACAGCAGAACTAACCTATGTCTAAAAGGAAGGAAGCCAGGCAGTGGTGGCGCACGCCTTTAATCCCAGCACTTGGGAGGCAGAGGCAGGTGGATTTCTGAGTTCGAGGCCAGCCTGGTCTACACCAAGACAGCCAGGGCTACACAGAGAAACCCTGTCTCAAAAAACCAAAAAAAAAAAAAATAGAGGAGGAAGAAAAAGAGGAGGAGGAGGAGGAGGAAGAGGAGGAGGAGGAGGAGGAAGAGGAGGAGGAGGAGGAGGAGGAAGAAGAAGAAGAAGAAGAAGAAGAAGAAGAAGAAGAAGAAGAAGAAGAAGAAGAAGAAGAGGAGGAGGAGGAAGAGGAAGAGGAAGAAGAGGAAGAGGAAGAAGAAGAGGAAGAAGAAGAAGAAGAAGAAGAAGAAGAAGAAGAAGAAGAAGAAGAAGAAAAAGAAGAAGAAGAAGAAGAAGAAGAAAAGGAGGAAGAAGGAAAAGAAGAAGACTTTTAAAATGTTTTGAAAAGGTTTGGGGTACACAGCTCAGCCACAGAGCAATTTCCTGCATGCATGAAGGTGCAGATTGATCCCTGGCAACACCAGCAAATCAATAAAAATTTGTTAAGGAATTATTTAAATTTTCAGACATATGTATTTCCCCATCACTTTATGATAGATACTTGATATGCCATTTGTCCTTAAGAAAATATTTACCAAGGAGATTAAAGAATATATTGACTTATAAAATAGCAGTTCTCTAGAGCCCTTATAAGACTTGGTTATGTATTAAGGCAGCCTTCAGAGAGTTGCTCAGTTTAGTCTTCTGGATTTACTGTTGGGGGCTATCTCTTCACAGAGCTTTCACACAGTGCAGCCAACAACCAGTATGTGATACTCAGGGTGTCTAGCAGAACAAAGTACAGAGAACCACATTGTTCTGTGGCCTTGCTCTCCTCAGAATGGGCAAGGCCTTTCTGGTACTTATGACCTAATCTGACCAAACAGCCAGCACAGACTGCCCTTTGTCCTCTGACTTTTGGGATCTTCCCAGATCTTTTTGTCTCCCTCCTGAGCATCTCTCTTTGGATTCTTGTTTGTCCAGGGATTTAGAACAGTGGCTCATGGCCATTGAAGTAGCACAGTTTTCATTAGCTGTGATCCATAATTTGTTTCCACAGCTAGGGGCTTGTAGTTCAGCTCACTCCAACTCCCCATCGGTCATTTCTTCTGTTCATTCTTCCTGTCCATCAGTATTTACAAGGAAATTTTCATCACTTTTTTGTGAGCAGTATTGTCAGTCAGGGTCCATCTCATTATATTTTATCAATTCTTGAAGAAAACCTACTAGGGTGCCAGGCACTGTGGATTATAAAACTTACAGATTATAAAACTTACAAAAATACAGCCCTCATGCCGGGCA